>PVLA01011199.1:0-55499 GCA_004027455.1 Hydrochoerus hydrochaeris
ATCCGGTGAGGCGCACGTAGCGGCCCTGGATGTGGCGGTAGCGCTCCTGCATCCAGTCGTCCAGGTGGTAGTTGCGCCACGCGATGCTGCGGGCCGTGTCGCCGTTCAGCACCGGGAGGCTGATGCGGAAGAGCGGGGCCAGCGTGCTGTGCATTTGCGCGGGGATGTAGGCCGGCCGCCCGTTGGCCTTGGCCAGCGCGTACAGCGTGGCGTACTGGCCCATCTGGTTCCCCAGGCGGCCCGCGGCGTCCACGGTGAACACGCCCTCCCTCGGGAGCTGTCCCGGGGCCAGCAGCACACGGGACCAGGAGGCCCAGGAGGTGGGCACCAGGGCCAGGCGCTGGTGACAGTGGAAGACGGTGGACACCACGAAGATGACAAAAAGGAAGTACAAGGTGGAGAGGGACGAGCAGGTGGCCTTGAGTTCCCTGGCGGCTGTGGAAGGAGGAGGACAGAGGTTAGGGGATGACTGGGGTATGAGTCTCATGCCTTCCCGCTACCCACAGCGACCATTCTTCAGTCTGCCCAGCTGTCCGGAGCCGGAGACTGCGGTCTGAGCCGACCCCGAGTCCCAGACTCCCCCTTACTAGTGCCGTGGAGCTCGGCAAGCCACTGTCCCCTCTGTACCTTCCTCAACAGGGATGATTAAGTCGCATTGTTTGAAAATGCCCACATGCGGCTGGTTATGGTGGTGCACGCCTGTAATGCTAGCACTGGGGAGGTGGAGGTAGGCGGATCATTGTGAGTTCAAGGCCAGCCTGGGCTACACAGCAAGACCTTGTCTCACACATAGAAGTAGTGAATTGCCAAACAAAAGGAAGAAAAGAGAGAGAAAATGCCTGTCTCTGACTATGTATAACCTGCAATCGCAGCCATCTGTGGGATCCATCCTGACAGAATTACCTCATACACCACTCGCACCTCATCTGTGGTCTCACTATTCAGAGTCAGTTATCCAAGGTCAAGTGTGCTCTTAGATCATTAAATGAAGACTCCCAGCAGTAAATCATGGTTAGGTTTTGGGTTCTGTGCTGCTGGAGCAGCAGCTGAAATCTTCCACTCTGGCGAATGAACCCCCTGACCCCTGCGGCCTCGCACCTGGCCGCATACGCTGTCACCCCGACCCGAGCTGCAGAGCTGCATCTTGCTATTACACGATGGGCAGGGATCGCAGGGTCTGTGTCCGAGTAACTTATTTACTCAAGGGGTACAAAGTGCAAGAAAGTGATGCTAGCTACTTAGATACACCAAAGAGGAGCCACAAAGTGCTTTCTTCAGGTGAAAAGTAAAAGTGCGGCTATGATAGGTTGAGGGGAAAAATTGCATTCATGCATTTTTTTTTTTTTTTTGAGACAAGGTCTCACCATGCAGCCCAGGCTGCTCTCAAACTCCGAATGATCCTTCTGCTTTAGCCTTCCAAGTGTGGGGATTACAGACGTTTGACACCATGTCTAGGTAACAATCTTCATGAAGTATACTGTTCTCTTATAATAGTTCTATTTTATTCTTCGTTGTTAATCTCTGGCTGAGCCTAATTTAGAAATTAAACTCCACTAGAAGTATTAATGTCTTTGAAAAGAAAAGGGCACATGGACTAAGTGATTCTGGGAACCCATTTGGGGGCTTGGTGTGGTCCCCTGTGGTCCCCACTATGGACTTGTTTTTTTTTTTTTTTGGAGACAGGGTCTTGCTCTACAGTTCAGGCTGGCCTTGAACTCACTATGTAGCCTAGGCTGGTCTCAAATTCAGTGACGCTCCTGCCTCAGCCTCCTGGGTGCTGAGATAATGCGCCACTGTGCCCAGTTAGAACATTTCTGGACAGTACCCAGTACACAGGAAGTGTCCTGTCCATGCTGTAAACAAACCCTTTGAGTGTCAGGCGCATGTCAGCCACGATACCAGACAGGGCAGCATGTGGAAAGCCCAGGAAACGGGTCCTCCCTGGTCCCACTTAGCGCTGAGAGTGCAGCTGGTCAGGGTCTGGCCAGGCGCTGCCTGCTGCTGGCCAGGCAACACTGATGAGGTGCCTCAGAACACTGGTGTCTCTGTGACAGGTGTCAGTCACAGCCATCACTGTGGGTGCATGCAATGCATTGACCACCCGTGTCTCTGCCCCTCCCATGAATCCAGGTTGGCCAAGCCTCCCTCAGTTTTAAGATGTGGCAGAAGTGATCCGGTGGCCGTTACTGGCTCCGGATTTAAGGGACCAGCAGTTCCCACTCCTTGCCCCTGGAGCGTCCTGTGATGCCTGCCACCCTGTGTTGCCTCGGTTTTCACTGTGTGTGTGTGTGTTCACCACGAGCGCCCCTCCCCCACAGCCACTTGGCGGTGCCGTTCACATGCCATACGATCTGCCCATTTAAAATGCGCAATTTCACGGCTTTTAGGTCGTCACAGGGCTCTGTGAGCATCTGAATCACTTCTGAAACATCTGCATCACTCTGAGAGGAAACCCTGCCCCTCTTGCCATCTCCCCCAGGCCGCCCACCCCACTCCGATCCACCAACTGTACTGGCTTTTGTCTCTGAGGATCTGTGATTGGTGCGAGGTCAGGCAGGCCTCTAGTTTGGCACCTCGGCTGGCACTGGGGTGCACTGCCTCACTTGGTCCACAGCCCCTGCCACAACCAACCCTGCCGCCCACCTGTGTGCTAGCTCTGGGTGGGTGAGGTTCCCGTTTGCCTTGAGGGAACTAGGCAGTGGCGCTGTGGAGTCCTAGGCTGCTCTGCACCCCACTTTCAGCACCTGTGAGGTCCCACCCTCCACATTCCCTTCCTGCCATCCCCACTTGGCTGCCATCCCCTGCCGGGCTGGGCAGCCAGCAGTGCAGCCTCAAAGGAGCTGGGGTATGTGGCCTCCAGGTCCTGCTATGGGCTCACTGGGCTTGGCAGACCACAGCACCTGTCCTTGTGATAAGAGAACACATGGACCCACCCTCAGACTGTTCCTTCTGCAGCCTGGCTCTGCCCTGGCTCCTCCCAGGCCTTGGCCAGTGGTTACTGCCCTGCAGGCTGCCTTGGCTCTCCTGTTCCTCCTCCTCCTCCTCTATCAGGGCCACATCTGAATACTCCAGGCCTCCCTGACCACCTAGAGTTTTGCGTGGGTCCCCAGTGAGGTCAGCCAGCTGGCAGTACGTGAGACACAGTGTCACTCATGCCACAGCTGTGCACGGGAAACAGTGTCCACTGCTGAAGTTTCCAGAAAGCAAATGAAATTGTCCTGAACTGCTTTTCCTCGAGCTGGTGGAGACTGCACCCCAGTCATCATGCACCCAGGGTTCCACACTAAGCCACCGCCACACATGTGACCAGAGCAGCTGGCAGACGGGCTCCTGGTGGGTCGGTGCTCATGTTGCCATCTTGAAATTCTTTTTTCTTAGTGCTAGGGGTTGAACTCAGGGCCTTCATGCTGAGCTACACCCCCAGCCCCGTCTGCTTTTTTGAGATGCAGTCTCACTAGATCCTCAAAGTTGCCCAAGCTGGGCTTGAGGTATCAACCCTCCTGCCTCAGCCTCCCAGGGAGCTGGGATTACAGGTGTGTGCCGCCATGCTGGGTGAAATTCTTCAGTGCTGAACGAGGGACCTGGTTTTTCATTTAGCGCGGCCCCTCCGAGGTGCGGCCTGCTTTCTCCTGCAGTCCTAAGGGCTCCCCCTTGAGGCCTCAGCCTCAACAGCCAGAAAGTGGAGCTGACTGAACCAGGGCGGCTGGGCGGGGGCACTGCAGGTGTTGACAAGATCCCGTTCCTCTGGGTGGGAAACAACCGGCCACCGGTCAGCATCGTTGACCGACGCCGGGACTTCCTGCGGACTTCACTCCTCTAGCTGTGAGCCTCGGGCTGTGCTTCAGGAACAGTGACAAGTCTGCTGAGGGAAGCAGCCCAGCCTCCCCTGGGCCACATGCAGTGGTCTGTGCAGGAGCTTAGGGAACACATCCGGCCCAGAGAGGGCAGGGAGAAGGCAGTACCTCCACGACTCATGTGACATTTTAACCCCCTTTGCAGACGTGAAGCAAACAAGGCACAGAGAGGTTAAGCAACTTGGTTAGATCACACAGCTACGGTTCCAGTCCTGGACCTGAGTGTGTCTGAAGGAAGAGTGGCCCCCACTCCCAGGCGCCACTCAGAGACACTTCCTGTGTTGTCTCAGAGCCTCTGTCATTCATGAGAGCTGGGGATCCCAGCAGGTCCTGACATCTCCCCTGCAGCCTGCCAGTGAGGTTCCCAGTACTCGGGGAGACCTAGCCCCTCAGTGTACCCAAGAAGTCTACTCCTGCTGGGGGGCATGTCCTGGGCTCCTTCCCACCCCCAAGGGTGCTCACAAGGGTGCTAACTGCTGGGCCACTCAGGTAGTCAAGAAGAACGTGGCTCAGCTTGGTGACACATGACTGTAATTCTAGCACTCAGGAGGCTGAGGCAGGAGGATCATCATGAGTTCAAGGTCAGCCTGGGCTACATAGTGAGTGCAAGGCCAGCCTCAACTGCAGAGCAAGACCTTGTCTTTAAAAAAAAAAAAAAAAGGATAAGGGGGGAAGAAAGCAAGCCTCACTCCAGGGGACAGGAGCTTGGGGACCTCTCATCACACAGATGGATGGGGGAAAAGAAAACGTAGTAAGGCCCAAACTTTCCCTAATTCTCTGGCAGCAAAACCAGCCTCTGCACTAACATCCCCTTGGCCTTGATAGCTGCCCTGGGCTCTTTTAGGTGTCACCAGGTGTCCCCTCAATGTTGTGCTACTGATCTGCAGCACCCACTGCCTGCCCCTTCCTGGCCAAGATACCTAGTTGATTTTCAGCGACTCCCCCTCCCTGGAAGGGGGCCTGGAGTGGCCTGAGCCTGGGGTTCTGTTCACAAGCCTGTGCAGGATGGGGGCCTGGCAGGTGGGAAGAGCTCAGATAGGACCCCCCGACTCCATGGGCACCGTGAGTCCTGATGGTCACCCAGCCACTCAGTGCCCCTTGCCTGAGACAGATGTCCCCTCTGATGTGGGGTTTCTCGGCCCCAACCCCTCCTCTCACTGTCAGCTCCTCCTCTCCCTTTCAAAATCAACCCCACCCGTCATTGTCCTTGCTCCTGCCAGACCTGAGGGTCACATGGAGCTGGAATCGTGGGAGCTGGCTGGGCCCAGAGCAGCGGATCCCTAGATTCCTGCGTTTGCCGTGCACACATCATAGGCACCCAGGCCAGATGGTGGCAATGTGCTGCCTTCCAGGCACCCTTGATCTTCTCAAGGGAAAGTGACAAAAACCTTATTTTTCTAGTCAAAACCATTTGGGTAAGAAAAAATTTGCTGGAGAATTTCAGGAGGAAAGCATCAAGCATCCGGGACACTGGCCTCCAGGGCCCCCACCCTCTCCCTGAGGCCTGAGGGGCTCTGGCTCCCCTGCCGCCCCTCCCACTCCTTTCGTGCCAAGGCCTCTGGGTTTCCCGCTGTGGGTCTGATCCTTCGGAGAGCACAGATTTTTAGGGCTTGAAAGCGACTGACCTTAACGCTCAGTTAACCTGCAGTGCTGGCGTGTGAGGCGGGGCTGGCTGGGGTCAGCTCAAGGCAGGGCTGAGGGCGGCTCCACTGGTCAGGGCCAGATTGAGCTGCTACCACGTGGCATGGCAGGCCGCGCCCTCGGGAGTCAGTGGGGCTGGGCCAAGTAAGGGTGGAGCAGCAGGGACCCCAGACCCAGATCCTGTCTCGCACCTATCTGTCCCACCTGCCTGGGGCCTCCAGGCCAGGCTGCTGGGAGCTGCCCGGCTGTGGGCCCAACGGGGGCAACAGCCCTCCCATCCCACATGGTCTCGGGTGCTGTGGCTGGCAGGGGTCCCTGCGGGTAGCACGTGGCTGCGGTTGTTGAGGGGGCTGGGAAGGAGGGGGTGGTGTTAGATTCTGCAGGCTCAGAGCGCCCGCCCAGACCCCTAGCCTCGGCTGAGAGCAGCCACTCGTGCTCGCTCCTCCGTTCTTCCAGAGCCACGGCCACCAGCCTGGGAGGAGCACGTGGGACCAACTACAGACTCTGTGGCACAGGTTGGCGATGCCTGGGACCTGGGCGTGGGTGGGAGTGCCTGTCAGGAGGCAGAAGAGGCCATGCAGACTCAGGCTGCCCAGGCCAGGGCCCAACAGCAGGTCTGCCAGGGCCCAGCAGGTGGGGTGGAGGCTGGGGGCAGACAGCTGGGCTCAGTGGTGGCCAGGGGCCAGTTTCTCAGTGCCCCGGGATACTGAGGGACATGGGGCCTGGGTCCTCACAGTTCTAAGGGCATGAAAGAGGAACCCCCTGAATTGCCTAGCAAGAGACCTGCTGACATAGGGGCTAGGCCTGAACTGGGCTGTGGCTGGGGGTGGTGAACGCCTGCCAGGGAGCAGGCATAAAATGACACCAGATTCTTGTGGGGTGTGGGGTGGGGTGTCACCTGGGGCAGGGGAGCCAGAGCTGTATCAGGGCAGTGGCAGTGGGGCACCAGGGCCGCATGGCCCTCTCGCCCAGGGTGCTAGCTTGGATGCAGATCTGGGGCCAGGGATCCAGTAGGGGCCCAGAAAGGTCCTGAGATCCCCAGGCCCAAGTGGGCTCCTTGGGGTGCTGTCGGCTTCCAAGGGGACAGTGAACAGCTGAGTCCTTGCAGCCACCTGTGGTAGTTAGGACTTTTGGCCCCTTGGGCACTCTGGCATCTGGTGCCCACCCTATTCCACCCTCCTGTCTTCCTGCCTCTCTCCTCCCTCATTACTACCCGCCACCCCCAACATCTGCTCCCCCATCTGCTCAAGACCCTGAGGCGAGTGGAGAATCACTGTGGGGACTCAGACCCCCAAGTCCTGAGGCTGAGCTGGATGATCACAAAGTCCCCACACCCCCAGCCCTAAAGGAGACTCAGGCATCTGCTTCCCCTGTCCCCAGCTCCCGCCTGGCCGGGAAAGAGTTAAGGACAGGATGCGGCCAGGCTGGGTGGCAGGGCGGCTAGAGGCCAGGGCCATTTGGTGATAATCCCTTCCGTGCCAGGGCTGTAGAAAATGAGGTTAGGGCCCCACGTGGGAAAGACCCCTGCACTGATCCCTGGGGCCAGGCCTCAGCCTCCTGTGTCTGACCCCCTGCTGGACACTGCCAGCCTGGCCTTCCCTGCACCAGGGCTGCAGACTGTCTGAAGTCCCTGAGGCTCTCAGTGGACTCAGCGTCCCTTGCCGGCCCCCTAAACACCCAGATCTCTGAGGTGCCGTGAGCTCCGCATGCCCAGGCCGTCTCTCACCTCCTGGCTTCCCGAGTCCGTGAGCCCCTGTCCTTCTCTGCACCAGGCCCTTGCCTTGGGCCTGTGCCCTCTGCTCCTGTTGTCTCTACCTCTCTTGCTGTCTCTCTCTCTGTCACTAAGTTCCCTCGCCTTGGACAGCTCTGCTCCGTCTCCCCTGTCCCTCTCTAGGTTTCAGCATCTGGCGGCCCCTGCCGTCCATATCATCGGCACCCCTGTGCCTCTCTCCAGGGGCCCCATCCCCTCAATACTGACGGATAACTGGGGTGTTAAGCTAGGGATTAGTTCAGGCAAAATTCTCAATTTTGCTTGCGTTCTTTCCCTTTTGGGTTATGTAAACAGTAATTCTCCCCAGATGGAACTATTTTCCTCGCTTCTAAGCAGGCAGGGAGGGGACTTGGGCAGGGCTAGGTGGAATGCTGGGGCTCTGAAGGGGATCTTGGGAGCAAGGTGGAGGCTGAAGGCTGAGGTCGCATTGGCCACCTCTCCTCTGCAGGTGCTGGCTCTGCCGTGAACATGCCTGTGACCTTTGCCCTCCTGCTTCTCCTGGGTCAAGCCATCTCAGATCCATGCTACGATCCTGGGGGCCGGCCCCGCTTCTGCCTCCCGCCAGTGACCCGGCTGGCCGGTGCGGTAGCAGCCTCCTGCCCTCAGGCCTGTGGCCTCTCCCCGGGAATGGGCCCTGGCCCCGGGGATACCTGCAATGGCAGCCTGACCCTGGACCTCGATGGCCCCTTCCTCCTGACCTCTGTCACCCTGCGCTTCTGCACCCCAGGGCCCCCAGCGCTTGTTCTGTCTACTGCCTGGGCCACTGGTGGTCCTTGGCGGCCACTGTGGCGCAGAGCTGCCTGGCCCGGAGCCTTGGGGGGCCCTGAGAGAGTGACCTTCCGCTCCCCACCAGGCCCAAAGGCCAGGGTGGTAGTGCGCCACCTCCGCGTGGAGTTTGGGGGCCAGGCAGGGCTGGCAGCAGCTGGGGTGAGAGGCCGCTGCCAGTGCCATGGCCATGCGGCCCGCTGCGCTGCCCGCGCCCGGCCTCCCCGCTGCCGCTGCCGCCACCACACCACCGGCCCAGGGTGCGAGAGCTGTCGCCCATCCCATCGAGACTGGCCCTGGCGGCCCGCCACGCCCCAGCACCCCCATCCTTGCCTGCGTGAGTCCCTGGTCCTGCCCGAGCCCCAGTCTCCCTGGCAGCTGGTCCCTTGTCCCCAAGGGTGCAGGGGGCGCTCCTCCTCCCCACAGCAGCCTGCTCCTGTGCTGTGCTGGGCCCTAGGCCCCTCTACCCTCAGCAACCCCTACCTGCCACGGGATGGGGCTCCCGGGACACTGATGACTGTGATGGTGCAGGGGTGGGGTAGGGACAGGGCAGCGGGACACTCCCCTTCTTCTCAAACCAACTCGGAGGAAAGTGCAAAGCTTGTTCTTATCTAGCACCTGACACATGCCAGTTGGTACAGTGATTGACCCTATTCCCGGATGAGGAGACTGAGGCCAGAGGTCATGAGTCCCCTGCACAGGACACACAAGTGTCATGTGTGCCAGGGCAAGGACCCTGGCAGTGGGGCCCTCCTGGGCCTCAGATCACCCCTCACCTGGGTGCTCTAGGAAGATAAACAGGAGCATGGCCCCAGCGGGCAGCCAAGGCTCATGTCCCAGTTCCTCTGCTCACCAGTGGTGTGACCCGAGGTGGGTGACCACCTCCTGAGACCCATCCAGTGGGGACAGTAACTGTGTTCCCTCGGACCCTGTCCTCAGTTCCCCTCTGTTCTCACCCCCCACACCCCGACACTGAGATTTCCCTGCAGCCGTGTATCTGTCCCCTGCCCCCAGGCCTAGGCCTTCACTCCACTCAGTGGGCCTCAGCCACTGCCTGTAGGGGAGGCAGGGAGGGAGCCTCTGTGTCCCTGGGATGGTGTGAGCCGCATCCTGAGCCTGAATGGGGCCTGGGCATTGGGGAGGTCATTCCTGTAAGAAATGCAAGAGTCCCTGAGGCTAAGCTGGGCCCCAGGTTCTGGGTGAGAGAGACCCAGGGCTTTGAGGAGGGGTCTTTCAGGCCAGGCGAGCTTCTGTGTTGGAGAACATAGTTGGCCAGGTTCCCAGTCTCCTGCACTTTCCCAGCCAAGACTTCCAGAACAAAATTTCCCCTTGGGTCAGAAAGTACCTGACTGCCCCTGGGAACCTGCACAGCACTGCCATTTCTGATGTCCACCAAGCTCTGAGGACTGGGCTGGTAAACCCTGCTGGACTGGACAGATCAAGGCCCAGAGGACAGCCCTTCTCCCTGGCTGCCCCATGACTCTACTGGGCCCCTCTCTACCCTAAGTGAAAAGCCCCTTAAACCCAGGTCTCCCCAAGAGTGGTCCAGGGGTCCCAACACTAGCATCTCACTAGCAGTACAGATCCCAGATCCATGGAATCGATGTAGTTTTTAGAACACTTCCCTGGTGACTATAATAAGGTGCGAGGCTCGTGAGCCACTGCCTCAGAGAACCTGATAAGCACTCCCCGGAAAGAGCAACTTCCTCGAGTGCTGCGTGGATGTGTGGGGTTCAAATCCTGCCTCTGATTACCTCCAGGCTACTCTGCTTGGGCAGGTGACTGCCTCTCCTTGCCTAAGCTTCCCCATCTGACTAAGTGAGGCATATGGAACTCCAACAGGCCATGATCAAAAGAAACCCACACCAAGGGGTATAATAGTCAAGATTCCAGAAATTCAATTTTAGTATACGTGCAGCCAAAGCAAGCACAACATGCAAGACATTCAATATGAGAACAGACTATTAAATGCTATTAGAGGAAAGAGACTAAGTTTCCCATCTGTGATGTGGGGGGGATGCTGGTAGTGGTTCCACAGAGCCACTGTGAGAATGAAACGCATCAAGCAGCCAGGCATGGTGGCAAACACTTATAATCCCAGAATTTGGGAGGCTGAGACAGGAGGCTGTGGCACAAGTTTGAACCCACACTGGGCAACTTAGTGACTCAGTGAGACCCTGTCTCACAATAGAAAATGAAAAGGGCTGGGGATGTAACGGGTTCACTTGGTGCCACCCACCCCACTGCAGGGAAAAAAATAGAAAAAGAAATCAGTGAGGTGCTCAGCACAGTGGCAGGCATCTGGAAGCACCCAGAGCCCAGCACCTGCTCTGTGCTGGGCCCGGGTTGCATAGCTTCTCTTAGTCGCCTCGTGAGGTGAACCCTAAATGCTCTTCTGCAGCAGTGGACTCAAGCTAGGGGGAGCAGCAGTCCCAGCCTTAGCAATGGAGAGGTGGGCAGGTGTCCACCCACCAGCCTCCTCCCAAGCCCTCACCTTCCTTCAGCATTGGGCTGCACTGAGCCCCTCAGGGCTCCCATCAAGTGCGCCCACTTCAAGATGAGAACGAAGCTGTCCTGGGCCCAAGTTTACCTGGGGAGCCCCAGGCTTACATTGAGCCTGCATCTTATTTCCTTCCCTGGGGCCCTGAGTAGGGAGAAAGCTAGGGACTAGAGGACAGAAAGCCTGGCCCCGACAGCACAGCTCCATCTTTCTCCCAGCTTGTTCCTGCAACCTGCACGCCCGCCGCTGCCGCTTCAACTCTGAGCTGTTCAGGCTGTCGGGTGGCCGAAGCGGGGGTGTATGTGAGCGGTGCCGCCACCACACAGCAGGACGTCACTGCCACTACTGCCAGCCTGGGTTCTGGAGGGACCCCAACCAGCCCATCACCAGCCGCAAGGCTTGCAGGGGTGAGTGCAGTGTGAAGCTAGGCAAGATGGAAAAGGATGCTGGGAAGGGAAGCCAGGGGCAGGGCAGACTCCAGGACCAGGGGGAGGGGAGGAATGCAAGTTTAGTAAGAAGCATATGGGTCCCTGATACTCCACACTCCCACTCCCCCACCAGCCTGCCAGTGCCACCCTATTGGGGCAACAGGAGGTACCTGCAACCAGACCAGTGGGCAGTGCTCCTGCAAGTTAGGAGTCACAGGCCTGACGTGCAATCGCTGTGGGCTGGGCTACCAGCAGAGTCGCTCCCCCCGGATGCCCTGCCAGCGTGAGTTATGAGGGGCCCGCAGACTGCCCAGATCTCAGTAGACAAGCAAGGTGGGGCCTGGGAGATGGGAGCGAGAGCGGGGAGGCAGGACTTTGAATCCTCAGAGAAGCCAAGGACTGAAATTCCAGACTTCTCAGTCTTGGGGTGAAGGGAGTTGGAAGAAGGATAAGTTGGGGTGCAGATTCCTGGGTCCTGGGAAAGGATGGCAACTGACACTTGCATCCTTGGGAGTCTGGATGCCTGGACTCCTGGGGGGGGAATGATTAAGTTAAATCAAATTTCTCCTTTGGGCTCAGGAATTCCAGAGGCCACTACCCCCCTTGCCACTACCCCTGGTGCTTCCAGCTATGGTAAGACAGTCAGGTAGCAAGATGCCCAGAAACCAAGAGGGCTCCGGGATGGGCTGACAGGGCTCTGAGGTTGTTGGGTCCTGGGGGTGTGGACATCCCAGCTGTCCATCACACTGCAGTGAATGAATGGGTGGGTAGAACACTGTGGTCCAGGCCTCAGGAGCCCACTGCAGACAGCCCAACCCTCCCCAGACCCTCAGTGTCAAAACTACTGCAACACCTCGGACACCAGGGTCCACATGAGCCTTCGGAGGTACTGCCAACAGGACTACGGTGAGTGCCTGGGAGAAAAGCCCAAGGCTGCCCAGAGGATTCAGTGATACCTTTGGGCCCAGCTTTACTCTGTCATCTTACATAGAAAAGGTGTTGGATTCTAAAGGGATCCAGGATCTTATAGGACAAGAAATACATTGGGGGAGGGACAGTAGGGAGTGGGTTCTCACCTTTTTGCACCTCTTCTTCCCCCATGTTCTCCAGCTTTAAAGCTTTGGCTTGCTGACACCTCTGAGGGTGGAGAGACAAAAGGGAGCTGGTTAAAGGAAGGCTCCTTGTCCTGTCATCCCTCAGCCCCTTCTGGGTACCAGATATCTGAGACTTTGCCCCACGCCCCACTCTCCCGGACCCTCAGGTCTCTAACCCACAGTCCACATGGACCTAACTCAGCCTCAAGCTCAGGAATTCAGCACAGCCCACAAGGCTGTGACCTCCCCGCTCAGAAAGCACGCTTTTCCAAATTGCTAGTGGGACCTCAACCCTGACACCTCGTACCCTTCCAGCCTCCCAAACGCATCCTAGAGCCCTTTCCCTGGCAACACCCTCCTCTCCTGGGGCTCACTCAGGATCGCTTCTGACCCTGCTGCATTAAAGACCCCGGAATAGTCTTTTCTGCTTTGTCCCCAGACCTAGTACCCCCAACACAATTCCTATCTCCACTGCTCCTAATGTGACTCCCGAAGCCCCACCCAACATATCCCAGGCTCCTGAGCTCCTTTCCCAGTCTGACCTCTCCGCTTCTGTTGGAGACACATGACCTCCTCTTTAAACCACAATTGCTGCCCCTCACAAACCACACACCCTGCCCTCTGGATTCCCCAGCACTCGGCTGCAGTCTCCTCCAGTACCCTCGTGACCCAGGCCAGACCCCCACCCCCACCTTGTGGAATACAGTCTCTACCCACATCTCCTTGCCCAGCCCAGACTGACTCACAGGATGAAGGTGACCCGAGGTCCCACCCTCCTGACCCTAGCCTCCCCGCAGTTCTGCGTGCGCAGGTGCTGGCATCGGAGGCAGCGGGCCCGGCGTGGCGGCGGCTGGTGGTGCGCGTGTTGGCCGTGTACAGGCAGCGGGCCCAGCAGGTGCGCCGCGGTGACCAGGACGCCTGGGTGCCCCGCGCGGACCTGGCCTGCGGCTGCCTGCGCCTACACCCTGGGACCGACTATCTGCTGCTGGGCAGCGCAGCCGGCGACCCAGACCCCGCGCGCTTTGTCCTCGACCGCCATGGCCTCGCGCTGCCCTGGAGGCCGCGCTGGGCCCGGCCACTGCGAAGGCTGCAGCAGGAGGACAGCGTCGGCGGCTGCCGCGGTCTGAAGCCCCCCACACCGAGCTCCCGAGCTGGACACTAACCAAGGCTGGAACTGCCTCACGACCACTGAAGAAACTTGGGCGACCGGCGCGAACCCTCTACCTCGACGTGCATCCTGCGGAACCAATCAGAAGCCGTGGCGCCCCTGACGTCACTCCCCATGCTCCAGCCTCGCGCCGGGGGTGAGCAACTTTTAGCAAACGGCCTGGAGAGTTTCAGCAGCACCTCTTTGGCTTGTGACCTGAGTAATTCTTTTCCACAATAAAGTCAAATCTTAGGGAATGTTGTCTACTGACTCTTGATTTATGTTTGGAGAGTCTCAGGCAGGGTTAAATGAAGGCCTTTAACAAATCTCCCGAGAGCTCCCTGAGACAAAGTGACCAATCCGATTAAAGAACTCCTATGGCTCACTAGGTGCCAGTCAGATTACTGTCACGTGATGGTCGGTGCAAAGAGACAGTGGGCGGGCCATGGCTAGAAAAGGCGGGAAAATTGATCAAGAGAAAAAGTAGCTCCAGATTTCTGGAAAGTTCCAGATGAAAGAACATTCCGTTCCTGAAAACGTATTCAAAGGGATTTTGCATGATATTTGAAGAAGGTTCTGACCTATTCACCTGGTCTTGAAGTGTAATCGAGACACTTTTCTGAGAAAATAGCCCATTGGGAACCACAGAATGCTATAAAATTGCTTGATGCTAAACAGAATTAAATTTCATCAAACAGGCCAAACACAGAAAGTGCTATGGAGTGGGAGTCTGTTCTGGTTTCACCCCTTGCCATTCTGACCTCTGCACTCACAACCAGCCACAATTTCAAATTTGTGCGAGCTATTCTGCAAGAGTGACTGTGAGGGGGTGCTTCAAGGGCATCTGAAAGGAAGTGATCTCGAGACCTGTTTGGACCTGGAGAGCAATTCTTTCCTTCCCTGAGAGAAAAGTGAGTTCTCGGCCAATAGGGAGAAAGAACAGGCTGTGATGTCACAAGGTGCCAAGCAGAGGGAAAAAGCAAAGGGAAAGATTTCCTCCAGCAGACCTGGGTTTGCTTCTGGTGACACTGAAAAAGACAGAAAATAGCCCTAGGATGCTGACCATTTGACCCCCAAGCCACCAATAAACTCCTCTGTCTGGGAGATCTTGTCTTTGGCTTCTAGCTGGGCTCAGGATGGGGACATTTTTGAAGCAGTGTTTTGAAGATTCCCAGAGCCTCATGTGATTTCACCTGGTATCACTGACTTCACCCCCTACAACTGCATGCCACTGCAGCTACACTGGCCACCTTCCTATTCCTTTAGAAACCAAGCACACTTAGCCCCAGGGCCTTTGCATTTACTCTTCTCTCCTCTTGGGACACATTCCCTCACAGAACAGCAAGCTAGCTCCCATACCTCACTGAGGCCTTCAGTTAGTCAGGTTAGGCAAGTTCCTGGTGGCTTGACAGAATAAAAGTTTATTTCTCACTCATGTATATCTGCCATACAAGTTGGCAAGGAGTGGTTTTCCACCATCACTCAAAGATCCAGGTTGAGTGATCACCACCAACTTGTGGTATCAACTGCTGCTACTCACGGTGTCCTTCATCACTGTGGCAGGGAGAGCGAGGAAGCACTGAAGGGTCCCACATAAACAATAAATGTGCTGCACAAAGGCAGTCTGCCTGCCCTCTCAGTAGGTGCCCCTGGCCTGAGCTGGGCGGAGAACCAGCAGCCCCAGAGCTCCGACCATGGAGGGACTCAAGACGAAGCACAGAAAGGCAATTTGCCCTCCCTCTCAGTAAGCACCCCTGATGAGGCAGGAAAAGAATCACTCAGCGGCTCCCATGAGCTTACAGGTGCACGGGCTGAGAATCAAACTCCCCATTAAGAAGTGAAAGCTAGAGATCTAGACATCTCTTGAGAGGCTGACCATATGCAATGTAGTAAATAGGGGGATTTCCTTCTACCATTTCTTTGAAGGCAAACATTGTTGTCACTGTTGGGCTCCGTTCTGATTAATGGTATTGCTCTATTCAATGTTCTGTTTTGATAAGTTCTAGAATGTCATGTATTTCCTTTGACTTGACTATACCTGATTGAAAGAACAAATGTTGTGAAGATAATGGGACATACTATGGTACCTATTACTGTTATTCCAGTAACCTTTTGAGGGTTTCTGTACCAATTTCACTGCACTGTCTCATATGGCTTTGTTCCATCTTGTTCTGTTGTATTTTGCTACCTTCAAAATAATAAAAAAATTAAAATAAATAATAAAAAGTAAATAACAAAACAGATCAGTAAGATACTGAGCGAGCTGAAACACGACATAACTAAACAAATAATGGACTTGAAAAGCAAAAGGAGGAAAAGAAAGAGCTCTAAAGGATATAAATGCATGTATGGTTAAGTGTGTAGGATTGATAACCATGTTGCTAAGTTTTTGTTGGATCACTGAACAGAACTGTTTGCAGACTCACTGTTTGAATGTCCACCTTGTATGCTTTAATTTTGTAACTTGAACAATTATATCTAAGAAGACAATATGTAATTTATCAACTAATGATTTCTTACTGTTTTTTTCTTTTTCTTTGAAATTCTGTATTGTTTCTTCCCTTTTTTTTTCTGTTTTGCTTTTTTTTTCTCTTTAAATAAAATTTAAAAAAAAATGTGCTGGTCCAAGAACAATTCTCTTCCTCTCCCAGCTCATTGGTCAGGATTTGGTCACATGACAATTAGGGGACAACAATGGTACATACATTGTGCATTGCCATCCCCAAATCAGTCACCAGAGAACAATAGGCATTTAGGTTGCTTCCAAAATCTAGCTATTATGAATTGTGCTGCTATGAACATGGGTGCATATATATTGCTGTAATATGATGTTTTTAATTATTCTGGGAAGATACCCAGAAGGGGAATAGCTGGGTCCAAAGAGGCCACCTATCCTAGTTTTTTGAGGAATCTTCACACTGATGTCCACAGTGGTTGCACCAGTCTGCACTCTCACCAACAAGGGAGAAGGGCTCCTTTTTCCCCACACTCCCTCCAGCATTTGTTATTGGTTGATTTCTGGTTATTAGCCATTCTTTCCAGGGTAAGGTAGAATCTCAGTATTGTTTTAATTTGCATCTCTCGAATGACCAGTGATATTAAACATTTTTTCATGTATTTATTTGCTGTTTGTATTTCTTCATCCAAGAAGTATGTATTCATCTCAGATGCCCATGTGTGGATTGGGTCTTTGAATTTCAGGGCTGATTTTTTAAAATTATTTATATGTTCTAGATAGAAGAACTTTGTCTGAGAGACAGTTAACTAAAATTTTTTCAAATTCATGGGTTTCCTTTTTGCTCTGTTAGAGATTTCTTTCCACATGCAAAAACTTTTTAATAAGATGAGATTCCAGCTATTGATTCTGGGAAGTATTTCCTGTGCAGTTTGATTTTTGTTTATGAATTCTCTACCTATGCCTATATCTTCAAGATTTCTGCTTACTTTGTCTTCCAGCAGATTTCGTGTTTCTGTTTTAATGTTTAGATTTTTGATCCATCTTTAATTTAGTATGTGATGATAGGCATGGGTCTAGTTTTACTTTTCAGCATATGGAAAGCCAGTTTTTCCAACACCACTCATTAAAGAGACTATCTTTCTTCCAGTGAACATGTTTGGCACCTTTGTCAAAGATAAGGTGGCCAAGTGTGATTGTAGTTGTGGTTGTATCTTCTTATCTATTCCATTGATCTTCAGGTCTGTTTTAATTCCAATACAATACTGATTTTATTACAGTAGCTTTGTAGTATAACATGATTTTTGTCTTTGACTCTGTTAATATGGTGTATTATATTTATTGATTTATGTTTGTTGAACCATCCCTGCATCCCTGGGATGAATCTCACTTGATCATGGTGTATAATTTTCTTCATGATTTGCTGCATTCTGTTTGCCAGTATCTTACTGAGAACTTTTGCACCTATGTTCATTAGAGAAATTGGCCTGTAATTCTCTCTTTCTTAGTTGGGTCCTTCTCCAGTTTTGGTATCAGGGTAATGCTTGCTTCTGATAGTTTTGCTTCCTTTTCAATTTCATTAAAGAGTTTGAGAAGTAGTAGTGTGAAGTCTTCTCTAAATTTCTTATAGAATTCAGCAGTGAATCCATCAGGGCCTGGGCTTTTCTTTGTTGATAGGTTTTAAATTACAGTTTCAATTTCATTTATTGATTTTTTTTAGGATCTTTACATCTTGATTCCACATTGGTAATTCATATGTATCTAGGAATCAGTCCATTTCTTCTGCATTTTCCATCTTATTAGAGTACAAGTTTTCAAAGTAGGTATAGATGATCTTCTAATTTCTGCAGGGTCTGTTGTGATTTCATCATTTTCATTCCTAATTGCATGTGTTTGAGTCTTTTCTTTTTTTTTTTGATAAGGTTGGCTAAGAGTTTGTCAATTTTATTTAATATTTCAAAGAACCAACTCTTCAGTTCATTGATTCTTTGTATTGTTTTTTTAGTCTCCAGTGTGTTAACTTCTACTCTGCTCTGTATAATTTCCTCCCTAAAATGAGCTTTGGATTAGCCTACTCTTCTTTTTCTAGATGTTTACGGTTCATCATTAAGTTGTTTATATGTGCATGCTCTGTTTTCCTGATATGGGTATTTACTGCTATAAATTTTCCTCTTAAGACTGTTTTCATTGTGTCCCATATGTTCTGGTATGTTGTAATGTCATTATCATTCAACTATAAAAATTTTCTAATTTCTTCTTTAATTTCATCTGTGACCCATTGGTTGTTAAGCAGAGTTCTATTTAATTTCTATGTGTTTATGAAGTTCTTGTGCTTTCCTTTGGCATGGATTTCCAATTTCACTGCACTGTGGTCTGATAGTATACATAAGATAATTTGAATTTCTTTGTATTTACTTAAGCATGTTCTATTGGCCAGTATGTGGTCTATGCTGGAGAACGTCCCATGGTCAGATGAGAAGAATTTGTATTCTGATGTTGTGGAGTGGAACGCTCTGCAGACATTTACTAAGTCCATTTGTTCAAAAGTTTGGTTCAGTTCTAATATTTCATTATTAATTTTTTGTCTAGCTGATTTGTCTTTTTTGACAGTGGAGTTTTGTGATCTTCCAATACAATTGTATTAGGGTTTATTTGATTTTTCTTGTCTATTATTATTTGTTTTATGTAACTGGGTGCACTGCTATTTGTTGCATATATATTCATGATTCATATTGCTTCCTCTTGGATTGTTCCCTTTACTAGAATGTAGTGACCGTCTTTATTTCTCTTAATCAGTTTTAACTTGAAATTCACTTTGTCTGCAAATGAAATAGCTACTCCTGCTTCTTTCTGGTTTCCTGTTGCATGAAGTATTATTTTGCATCCTTTGATTTTAAATCTATGAATTTCTTTTTGAATTAAATGTATTTCTTGCAAGCAGCATATTGTTGAATGTTGCTTCTTGATCCATTCTGCCAGTCTGTGTCTTTTGATTGGTGAATTGAGACCACTAACATTGATGATTATAACTGATGTGTATTGACTTATCCTTGTCATGTTAGTTTCTTTGTTGCTGGCTCCATCCTTTTCCCCCTCCTCCCTTAATTGTTTGCCTTGCCTGGTGGATTCCTTTTGTTGTGGTTCACAAAGCTGTAGTCCTTATTATCTCTTTCTAGAATGTCCTTCAGAACATGAGCACTAATTTGGTGGTTATAAATTTCCTCAGATGGGGGCCAGGGATTTAGCTCAGTGGCATAAGCGCCTGCCTGATCCTTGGTACCAAAACAAAAATTTTTTTTCCTCAGATGTTCTTTGTCATGAAAGCATTGTATTTCTCCATCAGTTTTGAAAGATAGTTTTGAGTGGTACATCAAGCAAGGTTGAAAGTTGTTTCCCTTTAGAAGCTGGAATATTTCACTTCAAGCTCTCCTTGACTTGAGAGTTTGTGCTGAGAAATCAGCTGCAATTATGATGTGCTTTCCTTTATAGGTGATCTTTCTTTTCCCTAACTGCTTTTAAGATTCTATTGTGTTGAATTTCTGGAGTCTTGACTATGTTGTGCCTGGCTGTAGAATTTTTTTTTTGATCATGGCTAATTGGCATTCCATATGCCTTGCTTATCTGGATGTCAAATTCTTTATCTCTACTAGGAAAGTTTTCTGCCGTGATTGATGTCTCTGGACACTTTTTAAATATCATTTTTCTTTTCTTTTCTTTTTTTTTTGATGGTACCAGGGTGGGGTCAAGGATTTAGCTCAGTGGCTCAAACACTTGCCTGATGGTACTAGGGATTGAACTCATGACCTCATGCTTGCTAGGCAGGCACTTGTGCCTCTTCTGCTTTTTCATTGACTCCAATTAATCTTAAGTTATTCTTTTTTGTCTTATCTAGCAGCTGCTGTATTGATATCTCATGGTTGTTATTTTTGAGAAATCTTTCTTTTCCTGACTGCTAACTGCAAACATGTCTTTAACTTCTGGGACCCAGTCCTCACATTAGCCTAATCTGCTTCAAACACTTTCAATGGAATTTTTATTCTCCTGGATATCTGCTTGAATCTTCTTTATGAATTCCATTTCTTTCCTATGCTGAACTTCCATAATTGTCTTAAGCTTGTGTATTTTTTTAATCTTTACTCTAGCATCACTAAGAATGGTCTTTATTTGAGAGATTATTTCTGATTTCATTTTTTCTAGAGCCTCATTCAGTTGCTTTGTTGTTACCACTTCAGGGAGGCCACGTGGGAAGCTTTCAGATTGTCCCTTCTCATTGCCTCCTGGATTTACCTTTGGTGAACTTGATGTCTGGGGTTGCATTTTGTTTAAGTGTCTTTTCTTTTTTTGTCTTTATTTTATTTAGTTTAATTCTTGGAGTAATGCTTGCAAATTGCCTATGGTGAATTGCGTTGTTGCTAGTATTTAGGCTTCCTAGGTGGTTACTACTTCTCTGAAGTATCTTTCAGGTGTAACTGGTTTTTGGTTTTGAGTCTGTTGGAAGATCTTACCTCTTTGGTTTGTTGGAGATGAGAAGTTGTTGCTTGTTTGGCCCAGTCCAAGGTTCTTTGGCACTGTACTACAGTATTTTCTGTGACCCTTAGTTAATCTCAGTCATGGAATACCAGGACCAACAACTGTTTAGAACAATTGTGTCAATTTGGGCTATAGTGGTACCAATAGCATCAAACACATCCTAGACAAACTGAGCTAACCCTTAATTTGCCAATTTTAACCATGTGCACTAGGTTTGTGGTTATATAACAAAACCTAAAGCAAACTAGAAAATTATATACAGTATACAAGTCAGTTTTGCCTTCAGGGGTTAAAACTTAAAGTGGATTAAGGAGAAAATAGAGAAGTGTAAGAAGAGGAAATAGAAGTAAGGTTGAAGGGATCACACCAACTTTGGGAAACTGGTGCAGAAGACTGAAGGAAAAGAGAGATAGAGATAAAAGAAATAACAAATAGAACCACAACCACAAAGAGGCTAGGAACCATGCTCATACTCATAAAAACAAAACAGTGAAGGAGGAGCCAGGTGTGGTGATGCATGCCTATAATCCACTATAAAGCACTTGGAGAGGCTGAGGCAGGAGGATTGCTGTGAATTCAGGATGAGCTGGGGCTACAAAGTGAATTTGAGTCTAGTGCAAATTGCATAGGGAGACCCTGTCTCTTCATGCAGATATCTCCCAGCTAGCCAGCAGTAGCTTTTTGGCAGAGTAGTGGATAATCTCAGCAGGCCTGCCCTGAAATTGGACTCATTGGGCTCATTGCTGTCCAAGCAATTTCTGCAAGTCTAAGCTCATTTGGGAGCTGTTAGATGGAGCTGGCAGCAGTTCTGGGTTCTGAGCCCAGCCAGGCTGTCTCCAAATGATTCCCAGCTAATTGCTTTCTCCCGCATGAGGACTAAGCCCTCTACACTCATTACCAGCCAGTGCAGTCCCTCCTATCTGGTGCCCCTCCCACTGTCATGTCTCTCTGCAGAGGTCTCCAGTGTCACCAGCCATCACTTTCACCCTGGATCTGCAGGTTTGAACCGCACCTCTCACGCAGTGAGTTCCATGTCAGAAAGAAGGTACCACCAGTTATGTCCTTCTTCGTTGGAGTTTCTCTGTTCACTGTTGCTGTGACCTTCAATTTACACTTCAGAGTCTTCCTGGGTTCAGTGGACCCACTTCCCTATTGTCTTCCTCATGATGCTATATTCCCTCATCTGGACAGTGACTCTCGGAAAAGGCTGTTTTCTCTGCTGCTTACTGTTATGCCATCTTGATCTCTTCAGTCATTTGAATTTTAAAGTCTATTTGCTATTTCTTTGTTTCACTGGATCATGAGTGAGTGGAAGCAGGGATTTTGTTTTGGACATGGATGTATTCCCTGGACCTAAAAAGGTACCTGATTCATAGTAGATGCTCAGTTGTTTTGTTTGTTTTTCTTTTTGGTACTGGGGATTGAACTCAGGACCTAGTGCTTGCCAGGCAGGCGCTTATGCCACTGAGCTAAATCCCTGGCAGTAGATGCTCAGTTATATTTGTTGAAATAATAAATCATTGAGTGGTCTAATTTGTTAGCACAAACCAAGTTGGAGGTGGTACCTCATTCAATCTGTGTCTTTAGTGTTTGTAATAATTCCCAAATAGCAGTGGTTTAAATAAGACAGAAGTTGTATTTCTTGAATAAAAGAAATCTGACTTGGCATGGGAATTCATGCTTATAATCTCAGAGAGGCTGAGGCAGGAGGATCATATGTTCAAACCTAGCCTAGGCAAATTAATGACTTAGCAAGACTCTGTCTCAAAAAACAAACCCTCTCTCTCTCTCTCTCTCTCTCTCTCACACACACACACACACACACACACACACTCACACACAGACTCACATCTGTAGCTACTGTCCAGGAACTTTTCAGTTTTCCTCTCCATAATCCTTGGAACAGTCCTTGTCCTCATGAGCCAAAATGATAGCTAGTGATCCAGTCATGGTATCTCTATTCATTATGCAAAATAAAGTAGGCGAAGAGAAAAGGCAAAGTCAAAGGCCCAGGTAGCTAATTTACAAGGATTTTTCCCCTCAAAAGCTGCCAATCTTTCTGTTATTTCACTTGTTAGAATGTGGTCACATGTTCACATCTATACAAGAGTATGGGAACGTAGTCTTTAATGCAGGACCCAGCTAAATAGGGGGTTTTGTTATTAAAGAAAAGATATTCAGAAGAATTAGCTGCTCTACTTTATACCAGGATTTCAAACAACGAGAGCCCAGAATATATGGTGATGTCATGAGTTGCTAGTCAGAGAAGCTGTCCAGTTTTTGTTTTTTTTTTAAGAGGCTGAGGCCTTGGATGGCAGTGAAGTCTGGCCAAAGCTTCCATTCCCCCCTCCACTGCCTTGACTTCAGATCCACATCTGTGCTGCTCACTGCTGTGCCCATTGCCCCTGTGACAAGACAGGTACTCAATAAAGACATACGGAATAATTAGTGGGTCTTGTTTTTTTCCCCATGATAGGAGGAAGAACCAGGAACCCAGGGATTCCTTGAGATGTGGGGTGGGGCTTAAACCCACAGGCTTACTTAGATTTGACCAGAATCTTCACCTCTTCCTTGAAGATGCCCAGATCCAGTCAGCTGTGGTCCTGTCAACACTCGGGAGGCTGAGGCAAGAGGACCACCTCGAGTTTGAGAAAGCCTGAGCTACATAGTGAGTTTAAAGCCAGCCTGCACTACAGAGTGAGAACCTGCCCCTGCAGCCCCAGAAAAAACAGATGCTAAGACCCAGAGAGGTAGGAGACTTAGCAACAGCCACACCCCAAGTTGCCTGCATTCAGATTTAGCTTTCCAGACCTGCGATGTCGAGTACAGTAACCATGAGCTGCACCAGGCTGTGTAAATTTAAATTAATTCTGGCACTCCGGAGGCTGAGGCAGGAGGGCTGGCTTAAATTTGAGAGCAGCCTGCACTGCATATTAAATTCAAGCCAGTCTGGATTGCATAGTGAGAACTTGTCTGAAAAAATTTTTTAAAACAAATAAATGAATGAATAAATGTTAATTTAAATAAAATTACAAATCAAATCACATTAGTCATGTTTCAAGTGGCTGGCGTCCAGGACACGGAACAGTGTAGGGTCACAACATTCCCTGCACCACAAAAAGTCCTACTGAGAAAAGGAAAAATAGGAAGAAAATCCTACTAAAAAAAAAAGTCCTACTGAACAGTATTGCCAGCTCATGAAGAGGTGGGCTTTGGAGCCAGACCTCCTGGGTTGGAATCCCACCTCTGCTACCCGCTGACTGTCAGCATTCTCATCTGTAAAATGGGGAGGTGTTGGGAGCCTTGAAGCTGGAAATTGACCTAGAGCATAACCCAGATGTGACCCTACCAGAAAACAAAGACCTCCCGGGTCAGCCATGTGACGAAGTTGCTGTAGCCCAGGAAAACACCAGGCTCCTAGACAATCCAAGCAGTGGGTTGCTAGGCAGAGGGGCTGAAATTGACATCATCTTTCCCGGTGTATAAATTAACATGCTGCACTGGTTGAGCAGTTCCTTTCCTCCCATCAGGAGAGTAAGGGCTCCGCCTTTGTATCTGTCTCTCATCCTTAACCCAAGAACCTCAGGAGGAGCAAGGGTCACGGCAGGGAGGAAAGTGATAATAGGAAATAATCTCCAGGCTGCAACTGGAGGAAGAAACAAGTCAATCTATGTAATAGAATGGAGCATGGTGATCCGCACCTGTAATCCCAGCACTCTGGGAGGCTGAGGCAGGAGGATTGTAAATTCAAACTCAACCTAGGTAACTTAGTGATTTGTGAGACTGTCTTAAAAACAAAAAATAAAAAGGGCTGGGAGGCTGGGCGTGGTGGCTCACGCCTGTAATCCCAGCACTCGGGAGGCTGAGGCAGGAGGATCGTTGTGAGTTCGAGACCAGCCTGGGCTACAAAAGTGAGCTCAAAGCCTGCCCGAACTGCATAGAGAGACCCTGTCTCAAAAAGACAAAAAAAAAAAAAAAGGGGGGGGGGCTGGGAGTGTAGCTCAGTAAAAGCCTTGACTTCCCTAGTATGGTAATACCCAGCACAGGGTGAGACTCACATGAGCGCGGTTATTACTGAAACATGCAGGGCTGAGGTGGAACTCACTGGTACAGCACCTGCCTGGTAAGCGCGAGGCCCTAAGTTCCATTCCTGGTACCAAAAGACAACAATGACGATGACAATGACGACAATAAAAACCATAAAAAAGAAAAAAAAAAACCCACCAAAACCCAGTCTGTCTGAAACACGCAGAAGCCACGCCCTTCCGGAAGAGGAGCACCAGGAGGCGGGAACCCAGATGGGGAGGCTCTGCAGCCCCGCAGGCAGTGGGAATTGGGGGCTCCAGGAGAGGGACACGAGGCCCAGGGACTGTGGGAACCGCTTGGCCCGGAGAGTCCTGGCCACCACCTCCCACCAGAAGCCGGTGGTGGAAGATAAAAGCGTGTCACAGGGCGAGCCTCATATGTTCCTTATGACCCAAACTTTGTTCCCAGCGCGCGAGACGAATCAGCGTGAAATGCACATCTGGGACCACCTTCCGCCCGGCCTGCCCACTGGGCGCCTGGCCAGCCTGTCTGTGCCGTAATGGAGGTGGCGCAGGTGGCCCCATTCACTCTGCCATATGGCTTCCTGGAGGGGCTCCTGAGTAGGTCTGAGTAGGCACTGGTCCAGGAGCCAAAGGGGGGAAAGGATGCTCAGAAAAGGGAACGATTTGCCAAGAGATCAGAGGCTAAAGGACCTGGTGTGTCCAAAGAAAAAGGATGAGGCTGGGATTAGCCATGGCCAGGGCATTTGCACTCTTTAAAGCCAAGCTGAGGCCCTTAGGTTTTCCCCCACTAGGGGTTCTGGGATGAGGAAAAGGGCAGAGTCCACTCCATGTAAGAGACAGACAGTGTTAAAACAGGGTGACACAGCTAGGCAAGGTGGTGCACCCCTGTAATCCCAACATTCAGGAGGCTGAGGCAGGAGGATCGCCATGAGTTGAGGCCAGCATAGATTACATAGTGAGTTCAAAGCCAGCCTAGATGGCATAATGGGACCCTGTCTCAAAGAAAAACAAAACAAAACAAAAAAACAGCAACAAAAAAGTGGGTGATACAGGAAGTCATCATCAAAGATGTGACCCAGTGTATGGTGGAAACAGAGCCTTGAGATCAAGGATTGAGTCTTGAAGACAGAGAAAGGAGCTGTTGAAGGTAGGAAAGACTGAACGACAAAGACTTGGACCAGGGGTAATGGGGAGCCATGGGGCAGCAGGGGAAGCTAGGAGAGTGTGTGTGTGAGTGTAGGTAGAGTGGGAGGGAACTGGGGAGACTGGAGGAAGCAGGGATGAAAAGCTGCCCACCCTGGGGAGCCTTCTTGCTAACACCCTGCACAGTCCCTTCCTCAGCCGTCTGTGAATGCCTTGGGTTCTTACTTCATTCATTCACTTACTCATGGGCTCAGTGTTTCTTCCGCTCATCCTTTTTGTAGTGCTGGCCTCAGCCCCCAACACCCTCAATAGATTCTTTGTGGGTTTTTTCTGTAACATTTAATACATTTATTTTATGGAGAGAAGTCTTTTTTATTGAGACAGAGTCTCGCTAGGTAGCTCACAGTCCCCTTGAACTCATTACATGGCCCAGGATGGCCTGGAATTCACAGTGATCCTCCTGCCTCAGCCTCCTGAATTTTGGGATTGCAGATGTGTGCCACCACACCCTCTCCCTCTTCCTCCTTCCTTACTTTCTTCTTCTACTTTTTTTTTTCAGTACTGAGGATTGAGCCCAGGGTCTTGGCACTGAGCTACAACCCCCAGCCCTTTATTTTATTTTATTTTTTTTATTTTGCTAAACTGCAGAGGCTGAGTTTGAGTTTGTGATCCTCCTGCCCCAGCCTCCCAGAGTGCTGGGATTATAGGCAGCTGCCACCACATCTGCCTTCAACACACCCATTTGAAGTCTCCTGGGAAAGGTGGGCTCTGAGACCGGGCCCCTTGCAGCTGGGTGTTCACACAGTGCTAGAAGGCACATGGGCACAGGGCACCAAGCAGCAGCACCAGCCCCAGCCTGATAGATAGGGACATCTGTGGGATGACCTGAGGCCCTCTGTGTCACGGAAGGAAAACAGGGTGTCCCCCTGACAGATGGGGGGGCAGAGGCTTCAGGGGAGACATCAGGAGCTCGGTCTCCTTCAGTGGTACCTGATTTCTCTCCTGAGGACCCACACATGCCAGGTGCTGTGTTGGTCACATGGGAGACCCAGGGAGGCACAAGGCCAGGATCCTTGGGGGCCCGTGCTTCCCTCTGTCTGTCCCTCCCTCTGCATACCTTGGCCTCCTCTGCTTCCGCGTCTCTCATTATTTCTCACCCCCACCTCAGCTGTAATAAAAATCACAATAAACTGCAGCTGAAACAAAATTTATTGTCCTATGGCTCTCAAAATTAAAAGTTCAGAGTCAAATTAGATCAGGTACTAAATAAAAATGAATAAAGGACCAAAAAAAAAAAAGTCAAACTGTGCACAGTGGCACATGCCGTAACCCTAACACTCTAGAGGCCGAAGCAGGAGGATCTTGACTTTGAGATCAGCCAGGGCTACACAGTGAGAGCCTGATTTTAAAAAACCAAACAGGGCTGGGGATTTAGCTCAGTGGTGCAGCGCCTGCCTGGCAAGAATCAGGTTCTAAGTTCAAATTCTGTACCAAAAAAATAAAAATAAAACACCAAACAAAAAGTCAAAAGTTAAGGTGCCAGCAGGGTCACACTCCCTCCAAAGGGCCCAGGGGAAGGTTGTCCCTGTGTCATCCGACTCTGATGGCCCCTGGCATCCCTTGGCCACTGAAATTCTGCTCTGATGCCTGTTTGCATCAGCCTCTCTTCCCAGTTAGATCTCCTCTCCCCCCCTCCTTTTTGGTACTGGGGATCAAACTCATGATCTTGCACTTGTCAGGCAGGCGCTTGTGCCACTGAGCTAAATCCCTGGCCCAGATCTCATTTCTCTTTAAAGGCACCTGTCACTGGATTTAGTGTCCATCAGATAACATAGGCTAATCTCTTCTCAATGTTAGTCTTTTTTTTTTTCTTTTGTAGTACTGAACTCAGTACCCTGTGCTTGACAGGCAGGTGCTTGTGCCGCTGAGCTAAATCTCTGGCCCCTAATCTCTTCTCAAGATCCTTAAATTATTTATATGTACAGTCATTTCTTTGTAGCCAGGGGTGGTGGAACATGTCTGTAATCTCAGCACAAATCTGAGCCCAGCCTGGCCAATTTAGCAAGCCCCTCTCTCAAAGTAAACAATAAAGAAGGGATGGGATGTAGCTCAGTGCAAAAACCCTGGGTTCAATGTCCAGTCCCACCACACATACACACACACAGACCCAGACACACAGATAGAGACACACACACACAGAGAGAGAGAGAGAGAGAGAGAGAGAGAGAGAGAGAGAGAGAGAGAGAGAAAGCAAGGTGCTATCTTTTACCACCACTTTGTCTGTCTCTTCCTCTTTTCACCTGAGGTGGCCCTAAAATAAGACTGAACATTCTTTGATGTGCTTCCCTTCAGGAACTTGATTCTTTTCCCTTTAGGTGTTACCAGACTAAATGACTCATTTCTGGTGATCAACAGAAGGCGGGAGACTTCTGGCGAGCAGGTGGTCAAAGGCCTCAGATAACTGCAGCCCAAGCCAGCAGCCTAGCTGGAGCCCCCCTCTTACCCATCAGCCATCCATCCCAATTCCTAAACCTGTCACTTACTGGCAGACAGTAAATGTTGTTTTCTTTTTTGTGGCAATGGGGATCAAACTCAGAACCTGCACACATTCCCATCCTTTATGTATTTATTTATTTGTAATTTTGAGGCAGATTCAAAGTCATCGGTTGTCCAAATAGGGCTGGAACTTGTCATCCTCCTGCCTCAGCCTCCCAGAATGCTGGAATCACAAGTGTGTGCCACCTGGCCTTGCTAATAATGTTTGTCATTTTAAGTCACTAGGTGTCATGCAGCATCGGGTACTAATAATACACAGCTCTGTCTCTTGGGTACCTTTTCTGCAGCTCCTGTATTTCTGATCCTGTCATCTCTGTTTCTTTCCATCTCGGTCTCTGATGCCCATTGCTGCTTGATGCCTCTGAATGCCTCTCTCTGGTCTCTGCCTCCCTGAACACTAGGTTGTCCTCTTCGTGGGCCTCTGTCCTCTATCTGGGCCTCCATCTCTGTCCCCGTGTTCCTCTCTGTGCATGGCTCTTGATCTGCAGCGCGGCTCTATTTATAGAGGTGTCTGCCTGTGACTCAGGTCTCCTAGTGTATGTGTCTCTTCCCGCCTTTCTTTAATATTTTGTGTTTCTGTCTCTAGATCTTTCTTCCTGTCTCCCTCCCTCCTCCTGCCTGGAGGACCTCTCTCTCTCTGGATGCCCCTCTTCTACCCGGAAATGTCTCTCTGTGCCTGTTTCACCCTGTGTCTCTATCTCTGTCTCTGCCTCACTCCCAGCCTCCAACCTGGTGTGAGGGTCCCTGCTTCCTGTCTCTCAGTGTGCGTCTCTGCGCATCTCTTTCCCTGCCTCTATCTCAGATCTTCCCTCTCTCTGTCTCTGTCCCTGATCCTCTCTCGGTTCCCCTGCCTCGGCCTGGCATCTTGCAATCTCCACCTCCAGCCCTCCTGCCCCTCCGCCATGCCTCCTGCTCCCCTCTGGGCTTCTCTCCTCGCCGGGCTTCTGCCGCCCCCTCTCGGCCAGCCGCCCTCACCGCACCCCAACTCCCCGGGGATCCCAGCGCACAGCGCCTCGCACTGCCGGGTGGGGCCGGGGTGTGCGCGGGGCTCCCGGGGCGCGGTGACCAGGGACCCCGGTCCTGCGTGGGGCGGAGTCTCTCCGCTCCACCTTCCGCCCCTACCCTGCGGAGCCGGAGCCGCCTATGGCCCCAGGTGTCCCGGACGCCGCACCGGGACAGTCCCGCACGCACCCCACCCCGGGCGCGTGTGCTGCTGCGAGATCACTGCAACCCCCCCACATGAAAAAATTAAATAACACGGGCGAGAAGGGAGGGCGGGAGGAGGGAGGGCCGGGAGCGGAGTCGGAGCTCGGGGAGGAGAGGCAGGCGGAGGCGCGGAGGAGGAGGCGGGAGGAGGCCGAGCGAGCGAGGATGGAGACACGGAGTTAGGCAGCTCAGCTCCATGCCGAGCCGGGGAGGGTGTGGGTTTGCAGCCGGGAGCCGGGGGAGGTGGACAGGAGGTGGAGGGAGTGCAGGGCTTGGCGCGGAGGGCTAGAGAGGAGTCTCGGGAACTCGGACCCCAGTGGGGAAAAGGGAGATTGGGGGTCCTGGAGATCAGAGTCCCGGGAGCTGAGGACGCAGGGCACGGCAAGGGGTCACTGCAAGCCTTCGGGGATGCGGGGCGCCCCTCGAGCGCTGGTCCTCTGGGCCGCATTGGGGGCGGCAGGTAAGACCTGGGTCCCAGTGGGAGCCTCACGGGAGGGGCAGCGGGCGCCCAGCAGAGGGCTGCAGGCTCCTCTCTTCCCAGCGCACATCGGACCTGCGCCTGACCCCGAGGACTGGTGGAGCTACAAGGATAATCTCCAGGGAAACTTCGTGCCAGGTGCAGTCAGGGCGGGGACCCAGGAGTGGCCCCCTTTCCCTTGCCACCAGGGGCCTCCTTCATACTCAGGAGTCTGGGTCCCCAGCCCTCTCCTTCTCCCAGGATCAGGAGTCCCAGCCCCTCCTCCCTCCCTTAGAAGTGGGGCCCAGCCTCTGAATCCGGCAGCTCACCACGGGACATTATACATGCGCATTTCAAGTAGTGAGTGGGAGTGAGTGGAAGGAAAGAGTGTGGGGGTGGAGAGCGTTAGTGTGTGTGTGTGTGTGTACGCGCGCGGGGAGCGGCGGGTCTTGGCTCCTGCTGGGAACCAGAAGTGGGTGGCCTGGTTCCCCGTCCCCCTCGTTTTCTCCAGGTCTATCTCTCAACTCCTCACCCTAGTGCATTCACGATCCAGCTGTGTGACAAGGGAGGCTGGCAGAACTACAACTCCCAGGGGCCCTGTGACAGGCGAGCCCTGGTTGAGTAGGCTACAGCCCCGAGGCCTGCTGGGAGTTGTAGTTTCTTCCACATGACAGTTTAAGATATATTGGATGAAAGAGAGAATTGGAGGTGTTAGAGGGTCTTGGCGAACAATTCCAAGAGTCTTCTAGAAGCCAGGATCCACGGGCCAGCCCCTCGTCCCTCAGACCCACGATTCTGGATCACATCCCACCTAGTAGATCCCGTATTGCGAACCAGCCCCAGTTTCTGACTGTTTTGCTCCTGCCCCCAACACTGCCCCCAGGGCCTCCGTTCTGGGGCCTGGTGAACGCAGCCTGGAGTCTGTGCGCTGTGGGGAAGCGGCAGAGCCCCGTGGATGTGGAGCTGAAGAGGGTGCTTTACGACCCCTTCCTGCCCCCGCTAAGGCTCAGCACAGGAGGAGAGAAGGTAAGGAGTTGGGGGATCCACTGGGGGCGGATATGAGTGTGTGGGGGTGCTGAAACAGCCTTGGGGAGGAGGAGGAGCTACTCACGGGGTGGGGAGAAGGCTGCCTATTCTCTAAAACAGATGGCATGTTCTTCCCTTCCCAAACATGGTTCCCTAGTCTTCCCATCTCTGAAGAAGCAAAGAAAAACAGCACATTTCCTGTGGCAGGTACTTTTGAAACACTGACAAACCCTCAGTCCTCACAATGAGCCCATGAAAATAGGAGCTGTTATTCTTATTTTATGGATGCAGACACTGAGGTTCAGAGAAGTTAAGCTACTTGCCTGGGGTCACACAGCCAGTGTTAGTACTGAGATTTCAAACCAAGTGTGATCCCAAAGTCCAGGCTGCAACTCACATTGCAAAAACCAGCCTGCCTGCCTTCCTTCCTTCCTTCTTTCCTTTCTCTCTCTCTCTTTCTTCCTTCCTTCTTTTTTTTCTTTCTTTCAATTTTAAGACATTCTCACTAAGTCACTAAGCTGCTCAAGTGGGACTGTAATTTGAGATCTTTCTGCCTCAGCCCCCCACAGTGCTAGGATCATAGGTGTGCACCACCACATCTGGCTCAATACCATTTCTTGTAAGTGCCACCACCATTATGGATGTAATTAAGTAGCTGCAACCAGCTTAGTGGCACATGTGTGCCATTCTAGCACTGAGGGAGCCTGCAACTTAGTGAGAACCTATCCCAAAATAAAAACTAAAAGAGCCCAGCAATGTAGCTCAGTATGAAGGCTCTGAGTTCAATACCCAGGACAAGAGGAGATGCAGTTAATTTGTCATTTTTTTTTCTTTTTCTTTTTGAGACAGGGTCTCACTATGCAGTTCAGTTGGCCTTGAGCTCACTTTGTAGCCCAGGCTGGTCTTGAACTCGCAAAGATCCTCCTGCCTCAGCCTCCCGAGTGCTGGGATTACAGGCGTGAGCCACCACACCCGGCTCTTTTTTTTTTTTTTTGTACTGGAAATCGAACTTACAACCTTGCACTTGCTAGGCAGGCACTGTCACACTGAACTATATCCCTGACCTGTGATTCAGTATTTATTGCCTGTCTCTCGTTTCTTCCTTCATTGCTCTGTGTCCTGGTGTCCATGGCGTACAGTAGCAGCTCAATAAATACATGTGAAATGAATTCACCAGTAATGAGCCCAGAGTCTGGAGAGTGGCTGCTGCTCAATCTGTTGAATGATGAAATGACTGTCGGGCTCCGAGAAGGGAGGTGTGGGAAGTGGCAAGGGAAAGACCTGCTCTCTATGTCCCCTGATCCCTTCTGGCTCTCTCACAGCTCCGGGGAACACTGTACAACACCGGCCGCCACGTTTCCTTCCTGCCTGCACCCCGGCCAGTGGTCAATGTGTCTGGGGGTCCCCTTCTTTACAGCCATCGACTCAGTGAATTGCGGCTGCTGTTTGGAGCTCGAGATGGAGCTGGTTCAGAACACCAGATCAATCATCAGGGCTTCTCTGCTGAGGTGGTGACCATTGACCTTTTCCTTGTGACCCTTTTTCCTGAGTCACCCCAATTTCTACCACCTTATTTCCTACTACATGCCTCATACGATCTGCCTCCACAGCACTGCCCCCCGCCCTAAGCGCTAACCCTCAACCTGACTCCAAAACCTGGGATCCACCTTTCTTCCCCATCTGCTGGGGGACCCCAACTCTCTGTTCGGCCCCCCCAGGTGCAGCTCATTCACTTCAACCAGGAACTCTACGGGAATCTCAGCGCAGCCTCCCGAGGGCCCAATGGCCTAGCCATTCTCAGCCTCTTTGTCAATGTGAGCAGAGGCCAGGTGGCCACATGGAATTGGGGTCTGTGAAAAGAAGAAGATGGGGTGCTGGGAGAGGAGGGAGTTGAGGACTTAGACTGCAGTTTCTTGTCTCACCATTGACCCCCATGCAGGTGGCTGGTAGCTCAAACCCATTCCTCAGTCGCCTTCTCAACCGAGATACCATCACCCGAATCTCCTACAAGAGTAAGTGCTGGAGTGCTGGGGGCACCATGCAGGGGCTAAGAGGGGCACCCCTCTCCACTCTGGCCTGATATTCCCGCAGATGATGCTTACTTTCTACAAGACCTGAGCCTGGAGCTTCTGTTCCCCGAATCTTTTGGCTTCATCACCTATCAGGGCTCTCTCAGTACCCCACCATGCTCGGAGACTGTCACCTGGATCCTCATTGACCGGCCCCTCAACATCACCTCCCTTCAGGTGACCCTTTATCTGCATCCCCAGCTCCAGGCCTGGAGACCCATTGCCTCCCTGATCCTCCCTCTCCCAGTCTGGGAGCCAAGGGCGGTTAGAGTTTGGCCCACCTGCGGGTGGGCGGGGCCAAGCTGGGCCCCTTGGATTCACTGCCCCTTTCCCACGCTCCTCCCACGGCAGATGCACTCCCTGAGACTCCTGAGCCAGAATCCTCCGTCCCAGATTTTCCAGAGCCTCGGCGGGAATGGCCGGCCTCTACAGCCTTTGGCCCACAGGGCCTTGAGGGGCAACAGGGACCCCCGGCACCCCGAAAGACGCTGCCGAGGTCCCAACTATCGCCTGCATGGTATGGTCCAGTCTGCAGCCCCTCACGTCCCGGTCCAGTCTGCTTCTGTGTCTCCCCACGTCATCCCAATAGGATCCAGCCCCCCCCCCCCCGCTTTCTGTGTAGTCTAACCCGTGCGCTCACGTTTCTGTCCTTTTCCCTTGCGTATCAAAGTGGTACAGTCCACCTCCCGCCAAGACCATTTCCTCTTCACTGATTTGCAACTTGGTATATAAGCCATTGACCCCCATGCAGGTGGCTAGTAGCTCAAACCTCCTAGCTTTCTTGAGGTGTAGGTAATGTACCTACTGCCCCATGCCTTCTGTTACTGTGACTTTCCAAAGTGGCACGATCTGCATCCCTTCTGTTTCCATGGTACGATCCTATGGTGTCCGAGGTCTGACAGTCCCTCCTTATTGAGAATCCACATGGTACGATCCCTTTCCCTCCCTACTGCCTGCGTGGTTCAGCCCACAGAGCTAAGGGTCACATCTTAACATGGTACAGTTCAGCCTCCTAGTCCCCGTGAATATCTTCAGGTAGTTTAGCCTAATGCCGATCAGGACCTCCATATTCCACCTTCTTATTGTCCACTATGGTTTTGTCTAGATATATTTGCCCGAGCTTCTCAACTTGGTACGTCCCGGTTCCCCCTTCGCAGCCCCCTGCGCGGTGCCGCCCCATTCCCGTACTGTCCCTGCACCGCCCACCCTAGACCGTCACCCCCACCGGCGTCTTCTCTTGCAGTGGATGGTGCCCCTCAGGGTCGCTGAGGTTCCCCACTGAGGACTGCGCCGCCCTTCCCGAACCTGTCTGCAAGGGGAGGGGCGTCACCCCTAAAACAAAGCTATTAAAGAGACAATACTTCCTGTTTTTCGGTGGTCTGATTCTAAGGCTCAACGGGGAAATACTTAGGTATTAAAGAACATCTTTCCTCCCAAAACCAATGTGACTCTTCCTAGGCCTTAGCCCGTTGGTATTTTGGCTCCCTGTTTCCCAACGATCATTGCTAAAACAATCATTTGAATGAGTGGTTCCTTTAAGAGGTGCATCTTCCCTCCACCCCTATCAAGCAGCACGCGCCGAGCCATGTGCTTATCCCTTTCGTCTGCCTCATTGGACACAATTGGGTCACGGTCCCGCCCCCTGCACCACCTTCCATTGGACAAATGTAGGTCAGTGTCCCGCCTCTTTCCAAAAGCAAGACAACTTCACGCGCTGAGCCCCTCACGCGCCCTCCTGGGGTTGGCTGTTCCCGGGACCCCATTGGCCGGGCGTCTCAAGAGGCCGAGATAGGATTGGTCTGTGTCTGCAGCCAGAGGGAGGCACGCGGCCGAGGTCCAGGGCCACGGAGGAGGGCGGTGCAGGGCCGAGGCGGGTGGGGGCCGGGAGGCGGGCACGCGCTTTGGCGGCCGGTGTTTTGGTTAGCATTTTTTTTTCCGCGAAAGAAGTTTGCCTTGGCCACGCCTCAAAGCGGCCGCCTCCTCCTGCTCCCTCCTCCGCCCCTCCGCGCACACCTCTCGGGTGCAGATTGCAAAGCGCCTTCTCTATCGAGAGCTGCAATTTTTATAAGAGCAAGACTCGCCCACCTTGTAAGAAGGAGCGCCTGTGTCCCCCTGCACCTTCAGTTGTAAAGAATCGGTCGCCTGATCTAGTCACCCACTCGCCCAGACTGTATGATCTCCCGGGACTTTCTTGATTTGTACATTTCTGCACCAAAGATCGCGAATCCCTGGCGCTCCTAGGATTTGCAGCGTTCTGGATACTGAAGGCTTGTAAGCTACGCGCGCCCGACCCGGGGCAGACACTCGTCGGAGTCTCAGGAGCGTGCGGGTGCCCGGCGAGCAAGCCCTTCGCCTCTCCATGAGCCTATGAACCTGGGTCCAGGTGCCTGGCGATGGCGCGGCCTCTGAGCGACAGGACTCCGGCTCCCCTGCTGCTGGGCGGCCCGGCAGGGGCCCCCCCTGGCGGGGGAGCGCTGCTCGGGCTCCGGAGCCTCCTGCAGGGGACCAGCAAGCCCAGAGAGCCAGCCAGCTGTGAGTTCGGCCCCACTCCTGGAGGGACTCAGGTGACGGGGGTGGGGTGCACAGTCACTGCTCTCGTGCTGGGGTCTGTCTTCCCCAACTTGTTCTCAGTAGCCCAAATGGTTAGGATCCTTCGGCGTCCAGGTCGCACGGTGTAGGCTGGCAGCCTGTGAGCCCGGAGCACCCAGCCCCCTCCTTCTGTGGCTTCGGAGCCTGGACCCCTGGATCCGGGGAAAGGGGAGGGGGTGTGTCGGAGGCTCACAAGGTGGTGACACGGGCTTGGGCGGGGCCTCGCTGGGTCACATGGCAGCTGGGGATGAGGAATGTGCCCGCGGAGCAGAGCCCCTTCCTGCGGCTTCCCGGCGTGGGGGACGGAAGGTGGTGGGGGGACTCGAAGCAGTCACGGAGCTGTCATTTTGTTCTCTCACCTGCCCAACCCTTCACCTACCCTGTCCCTGCTGCCTCTTTCTCAACTTCCGTCCCTTTCTCTGGGCCTCTGTCCCCATTGCTAAATGTCTCTGTTCTTTCCTTCTTTGGGTCTCTCTCATCCTTTGTATCTCTGTCCCCTCCTCTCTCTGGGTCCTTGTCCTCCCTCGCCCCTTTTCTCTGGATCGCCGTCGTGTGTGTGTCTACACCTCCTCTCCGACTCGGGGAGTCCCTTCTCCTGCACCCCGTCTCCACCCCGCCCCTGTTTCCCTGACCCGCAGGTCTCCTGAAGGAAAAGGAGCGCAAGGCGGCTCCGTCCGCAGCCACGGTCCCAGGGCCGGGCCTGGAGACGGCGGGCCCGGCGGATGCCCCCGCTGGGGCGGTGGGAGGCGGCGGGTCCCCGCGGGGACGCCCGGGCGCCGTGCCCGGCCCGAGTCTGTTGGCGCCGCTGCTGTGGGAGCGTACGCTGCCTTTCGGCGACGTGGAGTACGTGGACCTGGACGCCTTCCTGCTGGAGCACGGGCTCCCGCCCAGCCCGCCGCCCCCCGGCGGCCCGTCGCCCGCGCCCTCGCCCGCGCGCACGCCCGCGCCCTCCCCGGGGCCCGGCTCCTGCGGCTCGGCCTCCCCGCGCTCCTCGCCTGGGCACGCCCCCGCCCGGCCCGCCCTGGGGGCCGCCGGCGGCCACCGCGCAGGTGCGACGGAGGGGCGGGGCGCTCCCGGGGGCGGGGCTCGCGGCGCTGCTCGCCCGGGCCGTGGGACCGTGGCCGCGGGCCGAATCCCAACTCTTTTGGCGGAGACGAGTCCAGATTCTGAGCTCGCAGGCGGGTCAGGGACCGAGTCTCCTGAATCCTCACGGAGGAGACTCGGGACTCCGAATTGCAGGACTCCTGCCCGGCATTGTCTGTGGAAAATGGAAACAGAGGGTCCAGACATTCCTGGTGCCGGGACAGGAAACCAGGAGCTCGAAGTTCTTTACTGGGGATGAGCCCAGAATCGGTGGAAGTGGGCTAGGACTCTGAGTCCTAGCCCCTCTGAAGTTGGAGAAGGCAGGGCTAGGCACACACTTATTCTGGGTTGCCAGGACAGAGACTGGCAATCTAGGTTCGTGGGTCCCCCAATAGGGGCGCCGTAGCCCCGGCTCCTGACGTTTTACTGACAGGATTTGGATTCTGGATCCTCCCCAATCTCCTTTAGCTCTCGGTAGAGGGGCCAGGGAATCTCAGAATCGTGGGGCAGGATGGTCACTGACGATTTGAGATCGGGGGCCCGGGATCCTTGCAGAAGAGGGTGGCATGGAGACCCGAAGGAGCAGGAGGAAAAAGGACCCTGTTAGGGGATCCTGGAATGTCCAAGGTCGGACCACAGGCCCGAGATTGCTGGGTGCACCTGCCCTGGGCCTGACCTCCTGGCATAAGCGGGGTCCTCTGTTTCCCAGCTGCACACTCCGCGCCACGTGAGTCCTCTCTCCCTCCTCAGTGCTGTGCGATGTCACGCGCGAGGGGGCGGGGCTGGGAACGTGAAGCCGGGGGGAGGGGCAGAAGGAAGCAGGCAGTGGCACGTGACTCAGTCGAACCTGTGTCCTCAGCTGGCCTCGGTTTGCTCCCGCTTAAAGGCATAGACACTTCCTCCTGAGCCAACCTTTTGGAACCTCTGAACGGTTTCAGTTTCTCTACCCTAACCCTTCCAAGCGAATAACTGTCATATAATTTTTCAGTCTAATTTTCTGAATAGCCTGGGGTCTAAACTTTGGCTGGTGATTTAGGAGATAATTCTCAGGTTAGACTGTGGGAAGGGAAAGACCACTGTGAATCTGAAGTCCTGAAGTTTTATTTTATTTTTATATTTTTACCTTTTTGAGACAGAGTTGCATTATGCACCCCAGGCTGACATCCACCTTGCAGAGATCCTCATATCTTAACTTCCCAAGTGGAGGGTCTGTGCCATTGTGACTGGGTTAAAGTTTCATTTCATTTCACTTATTTTTGAAACAGCATCTCCCTAAGCAGTCCAAGCTGGCCTAGAACTCACTCTGTAGCTCAGGCTTGCTCAAATTGCAATCCTCTTGCCTCAGCCTCCTGACTGCTAGATTGCAGGCATGTGCCACCTTGCCTGACTAGTGTTGAAGTTTTAGAAACTATTACATGATTTTCGTGTTACTCAGGGCCAGTCAGTTATGAGTGGGCATCAGTTTCCTTGTCTGTAAAAATGGAATTGGCTTGGTGATATCTAAGCATCCTTGCAGCCTGGGGAAAGTTTGTATTTTATGTTACAGATATTGATGCCTGGTAGGTGGGCTCTGTGTTAGATTCCGTGTGGGCCTCTGTGTGCTGGGTAACTTGCCTGAGCAGGGGTAGGCTCTGAGGACCTGTTGCCCAACAGATAGGCTTTGTGTGACATACTCTGTTTCCCCAAGGCCTGACCTCTCGGGACACACCCAGTCCTGTGGACCCAGACACTGTAGAGGTGCTGATGACCTTTGAACCTGACCCAGCTGATCTTGCCCTATCAAGCATTCCAGGCCATGAGACATTTGACCCTCGGAGACACCGCTTCTCCGAGGAGGAACTTAAGCCACAGCCAATCATGAAGAAAGCTAGGAAAATTCAGGTGCCGGAGGAGCAGAAGGTAAGTACTACTGAATGTAGCACAGGCGTGGCTGGGACAGGGCCAGCACCTGGAATGCCCTGGGCTTCTCACTGGCACCAGCACTTAGGCTCTGCTACCCTGCACCCAAGGATGAGTCCTTGACCAAGAGGCACTGAGGGTAAAGGGGCTTTGGCCTGAGATTTATAAAGAGTGTCGCTGTGAGCTGTAGACTGAGCCAGCCATGCTAGGTCTGGTTGATCACATGGACCCAGAATTCTCGGCAGGGCAAGGTTCCAGTTCCAAATTCCCTTAGCAGCCAGCCAGGCTGAGGCTTTGCCATCCCTTTTGAGATGTCTTCAGACTGACTGTTTCTGCCTAGGATTTAGACTTTGCTAGAGTTTGCAGGCCCTGGCCTTCTTACTAGTGAGATGTCTGTCTGAGACTCCCAGGAGGAACCAGGGAGCTTGGTTGTAGGTGGCTTGGGCATTCTGTTTCTGCTACATTGGGGTCTTTGCTAGCAAGGATGCGCTCACAGGTCTTTGCCTTGGCCATTCACAGCAGCTGGACTTGCCTAGCAGCTGAGTATAGATGAGGTTTTTCCTGCTGCAGGGCCAAGTTGCTAGGGACTGAATATGCCCTAGAAATCAGGAATTAGGCTGTAACTAAATGGGGAGGGGGCTAAAGGAAACATCTTTCTGAGCTGGGTGGTCTTTGTTACCAAGGACAAGACATACCAGGATTGGAGGACCCTACATAAAACTCTTTGGAGAGATCTCGGGGATAGGTACCTTGGCTAAGAATTGACTCTTCTTTAAGCCAGGTCCTGTTGGGGAAAAGGCAGCTCCCTGGCCTCATTTCAGGGCCAGTATGTCAGAGACTGCCCAGGATCACTGGGACCACTTACATCTCATTTTTGTTTGCTGAGGAGGGATGAGGTTGCCTTGGCAACCAGGTCAGCAAAGGCACAGCTCTGGAAAGATTTCTTGAGACACCAAACACTGTCATTAGGGGGCCCAAGTTTTCCTTAGCAACCAGGATCTGGAAAGGTGATAGATAGGGCAGTGCTCCTCACTAGGATGAGCGCTTAGATGGAGGCTCTGTTGCTAGGGAACAAGCTTCCTTAGCAAACCAGGACTAATTGCTGGGGCCCTTTGTTTAGTGGGGAGGGCTGGGGTTTGCTTTGCACTTTGGAGACTTGAAACCGATTTGCTTGGGGAGGGGGCATCTGTCTCATACCTTAGCTTTTGTTAGGAGCCTAAGAAGGGCAGGTCCTTGGATACCCATTCCATCCCAGCAGAGATGGGGTATCCCTGATCCCTCCTGCTAAGCAAGGACCTTGTGTATGTGTGTGGGTGTGTGTCCTGGAAGCTGCTCCTCCCTTCACTCACTGAACCTCAGTGCCCTTCCACCCCATGCCGCCAGGACGAGAAGTATTGGAGCCGGCGGTACAAGAACAATGAGGCAGCCAAGCGGTCTCGTGATGCTCGGAGGCTCAAAGAGAACCAGATAACGGTGCGGGCAGCCTTCCTGGAGAAGGAGAACGCCCTGCTGCGGCAGGAGGTGGTGGCGGTGCGGCAGGAGCTGTCGCACTACCGGGCCGTGCTGTCTCGCTACCAGGCCCAACACGGGGCCCTGTGAAAACCCTCTTCCTCTCCCCTCCTCAGACTTGCACCCTGACGCCTCTTCCCTCCCCGCCCTGTGGCCCACAGGCTGGCCAGCTGGGTGCCCCAGGGACGTGATGATGCAGATAAATACATTTATATTTTTAAGAAAAAGCAAGCCTCCCCCCTCCCTTGTGGGAGTGGGGAGGGTCCCGTGTGTACTCCGGTCACGTCGGGGATCCCATCCTTCCACCGCCTCCATTAACACGATCCTGAATAAATCTTGAGAACCCCAGAGCCAGCTGTTGTGGGGGACAAGGCAGCTACTGGCCCCAGTGCGAGGCCGGCAGGTTACACTGGCTGCAGCCGGCGAGCAGACCTAGCGTCTAACCGCAAAGCCAGGGACTACTGGAAGGTTTAATCGTGTGCTGTGGATGAAGGGGCAAAGGTCTAGGAATGAAGCAACTGCCTTTATTGCATAGACCTTTTCAATTGCTTTAGACTGGGGACGGAGGACGCAAAGGACACAGAAGTGAATTTCCCCGCCCCCACTCGCGGGGGTGGGGTGGGGAAGATTAGTGCAAATCTCAGTCACGGACTCGGGGACCCGCCCCTCTTAGGCTGATTAGCCAGTTAGGTGGAGGCACCGGAGTGGATAGGGCGAGACCCGGTGTTGCCTGGCCAATTAACTAAGGCCTCCCCGACTTCGTACATTCCAGGTCCCGTCATTGGGTGATGTGTGAGGCAGGCTACGCCCTCAGCTTCCCAAAGTCCCTGTCAGCCAAAGGCAAAGTGAGGACCAATTTTGCGTCCCACCGCAGCGCAAATTGAACCCGCACCCGTCAGGCACTACCCAGGGTATGAGCCCGGAGCTCGGGCCACCGTCCAGCATCACTTCCTGGTTCCCTGATGACAGGTCCCGGACCCTTGCACTTAAGGGGCGCTGCCCCAACTATCAACCAGACCACACTGTTGTAGCCCAGGCCGTCCTTGGCACGTTCCCAGCTGATTTAGGGTCCTTGCTTGGTGCTGCCAGGAGGTCCCGCGAGCAAAGTACCGAGGCCCGGGTGTATCTGCGCCTGCAGCGGCCCATACTCTACCAGCTCCCCGTCCACAGTGAGCAAGCCGCGGGATGTGAGCGGCTCCAGACGGAAGGCACGGGCCGGGGCATAGCCGACCTGTGGGCAGCCCAGGTTGAAATGACTCCCTCGCTCCATGGCCAGGAATAAGCGCAGCAGCATGGCCCGTGAAACACCACCCCGCACCCACAGCAGGTGCACCACACCGTCGTCAAAGCGCGCGTGGGGGACTGCCAGCAGATCAGCACTCAGGTGGCTCGGGGAGATGGCCAACATCAGCACAAAGTCTCCCTCCAGTGTCACCCAGCCTGGGGGCAATGGGCTACCCAACGGAGGCAGCAGATGGTCCTGTGGGCCCTCAGTAGAAGCTGTTGGTACAGCAGGGGTGTGGGGTAGGAGCCCAGACGCTGTTGGCGTTTCCAGGTACCCTTCTGTGATGGGAGAGAGTGGAGATGCCTTGGGAGAGCCAGAGGGCTGGGACAGGGGTGGGTCTGGAGACAGTGGAGCTTCCCCAGTGCCACCCCAGTCCCCAGCCAGGTCTGGGACCCCACCATTGAGGGACAGCACAGGCAGGGGGTCAGGTGAGCCGGGAGAGGCCAGGGAAGTCTGGGGCAGGGGCAGAGGCAGGGGCAGGTCAGACACTGAGCGGTGTAAGGGGGAGTGTGCCGCAGGTGGGGCCGGGGCTGGGGCCAGGGTTAGCTCTGACTTGGCCCGGGGCAGGCCATGGGCAGGGCCAGGTGAGGCTGACTCCACAGTGGTGGGGAGGTAGGAGAGACGTCCACGGTAGCTGCGCAATGTGGCGAGGCCCAGCACTGTACCCAGGGTGAATCGGGCTTTGCCTAGGGCTCGGAAGCGCTCGCTCTGGATGTCCACATCTGACACAAAGCCCCAGGCCACAGACAGGAAGGAGAAACAGCGGGAGCCTGAGGCCAGTGTTACAGAGAGCAGGTCCAGCGGCTGGCTGCCACCCCGGCAGAGCAGCAGGGAGCAGTTGAGCAGCAGGTCTAAGCCCAGGGCAGGTGGAAACCTTCACGGCCCAGGATGGATGACCGGGGTAGAAAAGAACAAACAGCCCTGGTGAGAGACTTGGAGCACAGGGTGGTGAGATAACAATGGGGATGCACACTGCACTGAGACCAGGGGCACCATGTCCCCGAGCCCAGTGATGCCAGGTGGCCACCTCCAGATGCTGAATAATGGCCACTGCAGGCAGGTCTGCATGCCACATAGTTCTAGCTGCTGGGGCAGAGCTGACAGTGTGGCATCCCACAACCAGGCTGATTTCCTGGACCAATAGTGAGTTTGGCTGAAGGGGAGACATGGGATCCCCATTGCCCCAGGAGGCCTCACCCCACCCCTCAAGTGCCCTCATCCTCCTCAACAAGAGTGTCCAACCTACCCCCCATGCCTGTTCACAGCTCCAGCTAGCGCATTGCCTGAGCCGCAGGGGAGGATCCCCAGGGGCATCTTCACTGCCTGCTCCCAGTCTGGGCGATCTAAAAGCCCATTCAGCACCTGGAGGGCAGAAGACCAACTGCTTGGGAAGAAGCTCCTAACTCTCTGGTCCCCCAGGGCTCAGAGTTAAGGGCCGGAGCTCCTGTTATACCTCATAGAACAGCCCGTCTCCTGAGAGGGTGACGATGCCATCCCACTCACTCAGGCTCAGCCCCTGGACCAGCTCCCGGGCATGGTTAGGTCGTTCTAAAGGGGCAAACCGGCAGATTAGGCAGCTGTGTCTCCCTGCCACACCCCTCTCCCTGGACCCAGGAGTCCTAGCCGTGTCCCGCTTCCCGTGCCCCTGTCCGCCCGTACCTGTCTGAATGAGGTTGAAGGACAGCCCAGCTTCGGAAATCATGGGCAGCACGTGGTTCTCACACCACTGCCAGGCCTGACCCTGTCCCCCAAAGGGATTGACCAAGAGTAGCAACCGGGGTGGCCGTGGCAGGAGCTCAGGGGTGATCTCTGCAGAGAGAGGGCAGGGTCAGCTATGGCCGGAGACCCAGGCCACTCAGCCTGGAAATGGTCCCTTCACACAGCCCCCATGGGACTGGGGAGGGCTGGGACAAAGATAAGGCTGGGGTGTGATACCAAGTGCCCTCTGAGCCCACATTTGTGGGGAAGACAAAAGTGCTGTGACCTGAAACACCTGTGAGCCAGGATCACGTTCCTTCACTGTCCTCACCCCTTAGGAACCCTAGGCAGCCAGCAGTACCCCAGCAGCCTAAGGAAAGCTCACCAGATGGGCAGCATTGGAGGCCCCTGGGGGCTGTGAGGGTTCCACCCAAAAGCCTTCTCTGACCCTCCACGTCTTGTATTAGATGCCATCTCTGGCCTCCCTGGGAGCCTCATATATCTGTGTTGGCACCCGTCAATTGTGACTGTTCCTGTCTACTACTGTCAGTGCCAGGAAGCCTCTGACTCATCTGTCTGTGGTCAAGACTGGGGAGGGGGTGGGGATGGACACAGCATCAAGCCGGGAAGCAGCTGACGATTCCTCTCTCTGCCTGTGTTTCTGTTCCTTTTGTAGCCCAGTCCCGTCCATCTCACAATCTCTCAATATAAACCCACAAAGAGCGACAGCCCAGATGGAGGCTTCTCTGCAGGCCAGCGTGACTGCCTGGGGCCTCACCCTCTTCCCCAGGTAGTGGCAATCCTCGGAGCAGACTCATTAGGGCAGCAACCCAGCGCTGGGCCTCTGCACGGTTCTCCTCATAGGTCGCAGCCCCATCAGCCTGAAAGGTGCGGGCAGCTCGGCGGCGGCCCCCGCGCCGGCCCCGCAGGTAGGTATAGATGCACAAGTAGGCCGCAGAGTCTGAGGGACTGTGGCTTCGCAGAGTGCAGCAGCCTGAGATCACAGACAGGGGGACAAGGCCGTCCCGGAGCCGGGCTTCAGGCTTTGGGAGCAGCCGCTGTATGTGTAGGGCCTGTGATGTGAGGGTGAGGGCAAATCGTGAGCCTCGGTCCGGATAGGAGCCAAACTCGCCATGCAAGAGTGGGGTGCTGGCAGCCAGTGGTGCTGGTGAGGGGGCCATAGCCTCAGCCTTGTCCAGAGCTCTCCTAGGCACACGGCCCCAACTCCTGGTGACCTGCTGCTCCGGTTTCTGTAGAGAAGGAGGAAGTAAAGGTCAGAGTCCAGGGCCCTTATCAGAGATTGGGAAATGGAAGGAGAGGCAGGAACTGTGGACAGGACAATGAGGCAGTGGCAGATGGGAAGGACCCATCAGAGACACACAGGCTTGGGCAGGTATGGGAACCTGGAGGACACAGGCGCTTGCACAGGAAGGCCAGCACCCTGAGAGGCCTCGACATGCAAATAGTCACTCCTGTCTTCCCCACGTGGCTATTCAGGACCCTTTGTGTATCTATCAATTGTGGTGCACACAGCAAACACAGAGAAAAATGGCAAAAATCCCATTCCAATCAGAAGCCAGAAAGGTCGGATGAGACAGTAAACTACTAATGTGTTGAGCTATGATAAGGCTGTGGGGAAAAATACAGCACAGGAGGGAATCAGAGGGTGAAGACAGAACCAGAAATAGGCAGGCTGGACTGGCTGGCTGAACAGTAACCCCCATGTGCACACTGTGTCATCAGCAGGTGGAGAGTAGAACTGACTGCTGAGACACAGGTGTGGGAAGAGGACAGAGAACACTGGCAGAGATGAAGAGCTTCAATGAGATGAAGCTGTACTGATGAAAGAGAGTAAGAGTTTCTTAAAAATGAAAGGCAACGAATGCTCAGGGCACAGAGCAGAGGTGGGAGGCAGGGCTGTGACACGGAAACCAAGGGGTCAGAGGGGAACCTCATGCAAGTGCTGAAAAGAGAAAGGGGCTGAGAACTTGTCTCTGAGCACTGACCTGGGTGACTGCTGCCTGCTCTCCAGGAAAACAGCCAGAGCTGGGACTTAGGTCCCTTTCCCACAGGCCCTTCTGCTCAGCTGCCACTCACCTGCTCTTCCGGCTCACCTTTGTCCTCTGCTAGCCCGCCCAGCTTCCTGCCTCTCACGTGCCCAGCTTACAGCAGCCATGGACACACAACCTCACCCCATCAGTGGACTCGCCCTCAGGAGTGGCCTCTGCTGCCCAACACTCCCACACTGCCCCAGCAAGCTCCCCAAGGCCCTGGCTATCTGCCCCCTCCCCTCCATGAGAATCTTAAATCAGGCTCAGGCACAGAGCCCTAGTTTTACAGCTTCCCTTTCTGGGGCTGGGGCAATGTCCTGAGTACCTAAGCCCAGGGCCTGGCCCTCCACCCACAAACTGCCAAACCAGTTTAAGTCACGGTTTCTGGGCCTTCACCGCTACTCCACTTCTGGGCCCGAGCTTCCATCCCTGGATGCCTCAGTCGTAGTCCTGGTTTTTCATTTCCATCTCCCACCCCTGCACTCCAGATGCCAATCTAGATGTCCGTTCCTCTTGGTTCGCTGGTCGTTCCCCGCCAACACACACACACACAGACACGCTCGGGTCCCTGCCCATACCCTCGCACCCTCCTCACTCGCCGAGTCCTCCTTTGGGTAGCCCCCTCAAGTCTGCACGACAGCCCCCAATCAGACCTGGGGTGGGGGGGAGGGTGTGCATAAGTTCAGCCAATGGTTGTGAAGCCGGCCTGTACCGCACCAATGAGAGCGCGCGGAGGCGGAGCCAGACGACTAGCGAGTTTAGCGCTCAGTCCCGTTAAGCTACCCGGGAGCACAGGAACTGGGCGGTGCACTGCGCTTCTGGAGGCTCGTCGCCATGGTAAGTGAGGGCACACACATAGCCGAGGTGGCATCACACCCTTGCAGACAATGTGGGAGCCGCCTTCTTTGTTGAGGGCAAGTGGTCCTGGAGGGCCCGTCCCTTGAGTTTGTAAAAGAAAAGAGGCGTGGAATAGGAGGTCTTTAGCTGCAAACACAAAACCCTAACAAAGCAAGAGGCTCAGAGGTAAGTAACTGGAGTTAGTAATAAACCTAGACAAAAAGCAAGTAGACAAAAAGCCAAGGCAGAAATTCAGAGAAACAGAGTCAAAGATAGGTCGTAAGTGTGTTAGGGCAGGGTAACAGGCGGGTGGGGTGTCTTTCAGTTACAAGACCCAGGCACAAAGAAAAGCAGAGACACAAATCAGAGAAAAACAGTGAGGTTGAGAAAGTGGAAGGGAAGGGCACAAGAAATTCTAGAAAATGACAAAAACAGACCGAGATAGGCATTTCTGGAATGAACTCTGCAGACAGGTTCATAAATTCACTATTTACTCTGGATTCCAACCAGAGTAAAGGCAGCAGGAGATAAACATCTGGCCAGGAAATGACTAACCACATAGCAGGACAGACACAAAGGGAGAACTCTCTAGGTCAGGGGTGAGGAAGGGAAAGAATGTTTGAAGTTAGAAACAGAGAAGCTGAGAGATGAAAGGGGAAGATGTTGACACAAGAAGACATACAGAGGCAAAGACAGGCAAATGTATCGCTTCGGGCAGAACTGCGGAGAGGCATATTGAGAGTTAAGACAGGGAAAAACTGGACAAGTGGTGCCGGGGTGGTGGCACACGCTTGTGATCTCAGCTGCCCTACTTGGGAGGCTAAGGCAAGAGGGTCACAAGTTCAAGGTCAGCCTGGCCAGCTATTGAGACCCTGTCTCAAAAAAAAAAAAGCTGGGGATACAGTCAATGGTACAGTGCCCCAGAGCCCAATCCCGAGTACCACACAGGTGTACACACACACACACACACACACACACACGCACAGAGGAAACGATTCGCTTATTGCCAAACAAATATATCCTGCATCCATCCCACAGTAGCAGCTCATGCAGACCAAGTAAAAGAGAGAAAATCCCAGAAAGACTGAGGCAAGGGAGCAGAGCAACTGAGCTTAGAGCCCTGGAACAAAGAAAGCCCCGATCAAAAAAGCTGAGATTTCTCTGAGTCATCAAGTTAGAGAAAAGGGAACATGGAATGGAAGCAGATGGAGGAAGAAAAAGGGAAGGGGACCTCCAGCTCACATGGATTTGCTGCATGACTCTGTGGAACCCCTCCACTCTCGGTCATACCTGCCCTGTCCAGAAAATGGAGAGAAAGCTATTCACTCAAGGCTGAAGAGGAGGTCCAAAACCAGTGATGGAAAGGTGTCAGCTGATGTAGTTCCACAGAATATTGGCTTTCAGATGAATCTTTACCTGGATCCGTGGCTCCTCTGATTCAAGATATTGGTTCATCTGTGGCCCTCTGTCCTGTTACATCAACAGACCTTGGCCCTGGGTCTGAGGCCACAGGATGGTAATCTGGAATGTACAAGGGAGTCAGGTTTCACTGTGCAACCCTGGAGAAGGCTCTGTGGAGGACAGAAAAATGAGACAGTTTGGTTACTGCCTCAACCAGTCAGTCTGGTTCTGTCCAAAAAAAGTGCTACTACCAAGGCAAATTACCACTGAGCACTTACTTGCAAAAGTAACACCCAGGTGTTGTGCCCAGAAGGAATTTTATTAACCTGTATAAGTCCGGAAAGCATCCCACGTGTCAGATCTATTACCATTCCTTTTTTCTAAATATGGAAAAGTACAGCACAGAGAGTGACTTAGCCAAGGTCACACCACTAATAGTAGCAAAGCCAGGATTAGAATTTGGGTACAGTCTGGGCAAATCCCATCTCACCATTTTTCTATGTCTCCACCTCTCTCTGAATCCCCATCCCCTTATTCTTCCTCCCACCCTCAAGCCTCCATCCCCACTCCCACGGAGGTTCCATTCTTCCTCCTCTTTCAATTTCTAGCTCTGGGTCGCTCTCTTGCAGGAGCTTTTCACCCACCTTCCCTCCATTCCACCCCTCAAGCCGGGCCCTCAGGACGCAATCCCTGGGATCCCAGTACCTTGTATCTTCCTCACATCGAAACCGCTGGGCCGGCTGAACCTTTCTGGTGGAGAAAAAAGCAGCCCTTCCCTGGCAGGAGAGGCTGAACCGGTGGTCAGGGAAGGGCCATCTAGGGGTCGGCAGAAGTGGAACCAAAAAGATAGATATACAGAGTGCTCTAGAGTTGCAGCAAAGTGATCTCGGGTTGGAAATCTAGCAGAACTTCCGAGCTTTGGCTGCGCTTGGGAGTTCAGCGCGAAAGAAGGCACCCGTTATTCTAAACAAACGCAAGCCGCTTGGAGAGGACTAGACCCGCCAGACCCGCCTCCTCATCACCACTACCCGGCCCACCAGGTCCTCCAAAATCACGGAGAGGCCCTCGGTGTCAGGCCAGAGCGCCACAGTACATGCCTCTTCCTAGCTCCACGCATCTCTCTCTCTCCGTTTCCCGTATTTCCGGAAGAAAACAGAGAACAGCGCCTGTGTAGGTCTAGAAAGGCTTCCCGACGTGCTCACCCTTCCTTCCTGCGCGTGGCGCTTGTTTCTCTTTGATTATTCCTCCGCTCTATTTTGTGGTCGGCCTTCTAAGCAGTCGTTCAACTTACCATAGAGAAGGCCGGCTGGTGGTAGAGCGTCGCGTCGGGCTCGTAAAACGTCATCAGGGCGTCGCGCGCTAGAGGCTTTCCCCGCCCCTCCCGCACCGCTCTCTCTTTCCGGGGTTGACTAAGGAGGAGTCGCCATTATGGTGAGCGCGCCCTGGGGTATTCAAGGCTAGCTTATCCGACGCCATCCTCAGTGGTTTGGGGCTGGGGGTTTGCCGGAGGGGTGCAGGGGTTTCGCCAGTGTCGGAGGGAAGCGATTTCCGGGATGAGGATGCTACTCTGGGGTCTAGAGATCCGGCATGGATCGCAACCATGTATTCCAGCGGTCTCGGTGAACAGACCACCACATTGAGGTATAGGGAGGGAACATGATGGGATCGGGTCCATAAGCCAAGAAGTGGCGGAGCTGAGATCCGGCCCTATGTGGCTGGAGGTGAAGCCACTTTTACCACTTGCTTTGCTGCTTTTACCTGGACGTGGCACTCCTTAGTGTGGAAAGTATAATTAGGAGGGTAATCGAAAGGCCGAGACCCAGGTGTTGCACCCAAGCAGACCTACGTTCCAGTTGCAGCCTCTGTATGATGTGGCTTTCCAGGCCTGGAAAGCATAGTAGGCCCATCACACAGGTTGGTGAGTAGGGAATAAATAATTCGTAGGTGCTTCTCGTCAGAACGGCTTAAACTTTGAATGCATGAAAGCTGTTAATACGTATTTACTTAAGAGTTAATAATAGTCTGAAAAACTGGTTATTCAGGAGAGCAGGAAGGAGGCGTGGTGGAAATGATGGACTTTCCTGTTCTCTAGCGGGGGTAGCTACTCAGACTGCTTCATGTTATCTGAAGTAGAAGTTCATGTGTTATCTTAAATGGAAGTTCACTGTCATTGTTACCGAGAGTTTATTGCTGTATTATCTTAGGATTTTCAGGTTGTTATCTTAAATAGAAGTTCGATGCCATTGTTCCTGAGAGTATTGCTGTATTTCTGGTTGTCCTTTTGGTATGAGAGGCAGTTTAGGGAACTTAAGTGAGGTCTGTGTACTTGAAAAGATACAGTTAGTTGGAAAATGACAATTTTCAGGTCTGCATGGCTACTGTGCTAAGATATTACAGATGCTGATGAGTTTGCAGGCTGCTTTTGTTCCCTTTTGAGAGGGCTCACTGGTGGCCCTGGAGTGTGAGCACTGTTGCCCAGTGCTTTGCTCCGCCTGGGACATAGTCATTGGGAACGTTGGTGGCATAATTGCCAGATTCAGGGCCAGAATCATGGTTTCCCCTTTATCCTTCCAGGGAGTTGACATCCGCCACAACAAGGACCGAAAGGTCCGGCGCAAGGAGCCCAAGAGCCAGGACATCTACCTGAGACTGTTGGTCAAGGTGAGGCTGGGGCCTGGGGTCTCAGGGTAGGGCTGCCCAAATCTTCCCTCTGCTGTTGGTACCAGGATCCCTGTTTAGTCCTTCAGCTGCTGGGCTGTCAGCACTCTAAGAGTGGGTAGGAGATTTTCTGCATCTCCGGAAAGGACCATGATCTACTGTCCCCAGGCTCCACTGAATGGGAAAAGCCATCAGAACCTTTCAGCCTAAACGGTTCGTTTGCCTCTATCTTGTGTCTTCAGGCTTCCTTTTTCGTCCCTCTCAGCTGTATAGGTTTCTGGCCCGACGGACAAACTCTACCTTCAACCAGGTGGTGCTGAAGAGGTTGTTCATGAGTCGCACCAACCGGCCACCTCTCTCCCTTTCCCGTATGGTGAGTGGCTGGAGTGGGGACCTGGAGCTGTACCATGGCAGCCTGGACGTCCCTGGGTTGTCAGTGAGCAGTGGGTGCGGAGCTCTGAGGCTTACTTGGAGTTGAGTACCTCTGCACAACTTGCTTGGCCCCTTGGCTGCCTTTCTGGCTTATTGTGAGGTTAAGGTAGTTGTGATGAGCTTCAAATCCAAGGCCAAGTATGGTGTTCCTGTAATCCTAGCAGTCTGGAGGCTGAGGCAAGAGAATCTCATGTTGGACCTCAGTCTGGCCAGTTTAGTGACTTAACGAAACCCTGTCTCAAAAAAAAAGGGTTAGTGATGTAGGTCACCCTGTGCAAAGATTCTGGGTTTTTCAGGTCTGCATGGCTACTGTGCTAAGATATTTCAGATGCTGATGAGTTTGCAGGCTGCTTTTGTTCCCTTTTGAGAGGGCTCACTGGGCAACAGTACCACAAAAATAAAAAATCTTCCAGAAGGAGTTTGTTGAATATTTTCATCAAGTTTCCCGGAGTAGGGACTGGGGAATTTAGCTCAGTGGCATAAGCGCCTGCCTTGGAAGCGCACATTTAATCCCTGGTACCAAAAAAAAGAAAAAAGTTTTCCTGGAGTAAATCTTAGCCTTGCTGAGGTGTGGGAGGTGAGGTGAGCTTAGCCGCACCTGTCCAGGCCTTGGGTGCCTGAACCAGAGGTAGATGGAATTAGAAACCCAGACATCATGTGACATGTGTCTTTCCAAGATCCGGAAGATGAAGCTTCCTGGCCGGGAAAACAAGACAGCAGTGGTTGTGGGGACCGTCACAGATGATGTGCGGGTTCTGGAGGTGCCCAAGCTGAAGGTGAGTGTCACACCTGGTATGGAGCCTGACCTGCTGTGGTGATTGATGGCCACGTCTTTGGAGTGCAGCAGGCATGTCACACATTTGGGTGGCTTTTAGGGTTGTGTGAGGCTCTTGTGGAGGGGGGGTCCTTGGGCTGTTCCTCATGTATCTTGTTGAACATGTTAGCTCTTGAGCCGCACAGCCTGGGCTCACATGTGGGTTTCTTTGCCATTTAGTTAAAGTGCCATAGGGTTGGCACATACCTGTGATTCCAGTACTTGGGAGGCTGAGACAGGAATATCAATTCAAGGCCAGCCTGAACTCTACATAGCAAGATCCTGTCTTAAAAAGCCAAATGAGTTTTGTAACTTTTGTGCATAATGACACAAGATCATTGGAAGGCAGCTCTGTGCACCTGGGAGCTCTTGGGATTGGTTGGTGTTGGTTCTCAGGCCCTGCAGGCAGCTAGGGCAGTGGGTGATGACCCCACCTGCCCCATCTCCCCCAGGTTTGTGCCCTGCGTGTGACCAGCCGGGCTCGCAGCCGTATCCTCAAAGCCGGGGGTAAGATCCTCACCTTTGATCAGCTGGCCCTGGACTCCCCCAAGGGCCGTGGCACAGTCCTGCTGTCTGGTAAGTGGCACTTGGTGGAGGTCAGAGTGCCCCCAGTTCCCCTCAGCCCTGTGAGGGTTGAAGAGGGGTGGCTTCCTGCAGGAGGTTGAGGTACAAGGCCCTGCTTGATCCCCTGCTCCCGTCCCCAGGTCCGCGCAAGGGCCGAGAGGTGTACCGGCATTTCGGCAAGGCCCCGGGAACCCCGCACAGCCACACCAAGTGAGTACAGGACCTGCTGCCCCCCTGTCCCCTGCCCCCCTGCATGGGTAGGGTTCCCCAGGTGGGGGATGAGCACAGCTGGACTTTGAGGGTCAGGCTGGGACCCCAGGCCCTGCTGCAGCTCTGCACTGGCCACTCCCTTGTATCTTGGCTCTCTACACGGTCAGACTTCCAGTAGCTGACCCCAGAGGGCCCCAGGGCCTGCTGCTCTCTGTGAGGTGAGCTCACCCCCCTCTTCCCACAGGCCCTACGTCCGCTCCAAGGGCCGGAAGTTCGAGCGCGCCAGAGGCAGACGGGCCAGCCGAGGCTACAAGAACTAGCACTGGATCTTCCTGTGTTAATAAAGAGATTGTGGGTTCCCATCGTTCCCGTGTGTCTTGGAGGATAGGCTGGGATGGTATAAAAGGGAGCTTGGCACCTGCAGGAGGGGCAGTCGTGTGTGGTCATCCATCCTTTGGGTTGTGCTCCTGGTGGCTACCTCGGCTTAGCGCATGCTTAGTGTCCTCTCACTATGCCTGTTTTGGCCCCCAAGAACCTGAGCTCTAACCTCTTCCTGGTTGTCAGGTGTTTCCACACCTGCTTCCTGGTGCTGTCACCCTCTCCCAGGGCACCTGGGGCGGAGCTGCAGTGGGCGGGCATAGGAGTGGGCGAGGAAGCTGGGAAAGTGGTCAGTCCCTAAGGTGGTGCCTGCAGGCCCCTCCCCGTGTTTACTCTAGGGGCTGGGTTCCCTGGGCCACCGACAGGGCCCGGAAGAGTGCCCCGGTAAGAGGCCTTGGGCCCTGTTCCTCCGACCTCTGAGAAGGCAAGAGATGGGAGGGGGGGGTAGGATCCTGCGGTGTGGGCACCGGAGGGCAGCGGGGCTGTGGGACAGAAGGTGGCCTGGCTTTGTTCCTCTGCTTTCTCTGTGGGACCATTGCTGTGGTCTTGAGGAAGCCTGGGGCTTGGGAGGGGACAGGACAGGATGTAGGGGCCCTAGACCGAGAAGAAGGGGTGTGGGCTGGTGGGGTTCCAACAAGCCCAGTGGGCTTGGCGTGGCCAGTGCCCAGGGTAGCCTGAGGATGCCAGTCTCCGCCTAGATGGATGGTCAGGGTCACCCATGAGTGGCCGGGGAAGGATCCTGGTCAGTGGGGGAGGGTTGACAGGCGGGAGCCCTGCAATCAAGGGAGCCAGGCGGCAGAGGAAGCCCCTGTGCCATTGGTTAGGGGCAGTAGTAGCTTGTGTGGCCTGACACGTTTGGAGCAGCAGAAGGCGGGGCTGCATTTTGTGGCCAGTTGGGGCTGAGCAAAAGTGAGGAGCTCGGGTCACGCAGTTGGGGACAGCGTCAGGTCCTCTGCCTGGCCCTCAGGCAGTGGGGTTCACTGTAAGTGCTGTTCCAGGGAGCCTGGCAGGGCAGGCAGACATTGGATCACCCGATTGTTGGCGCTGTGGGCCAGGTACAGCTTGGGCAGCCGTGGGAAGGCCCCTGATGGTTCATCCTCCAGGGACGGCTGGAGGCTGGGTGATCCGGCCCGTTCCGCTGTGGCCTGATGGCGGCCTCCCAGCTGGCGGTGCTGGAGGAGGCAGAGGTGGGGTCCGGGCCGCTGCCGCTGACCGAGGCCAGCCCTGCCTTCCTGTACTCCGAGGGCCAGAGGCTGGCAATCGAGGCCCTGTTGAGTGAGGGCGCCGACGCGTTCCAAGCCCGTCTGCGGCAGGAGGGGCTGCTGCCCTTTCTGAGCGGGGAGGAGGTGCGAGCCTTTGCAGAGGCTGCTGAGGACTGGACAGAAGCCGGGCCAGAGCTCGGCGGGGCCCCAGAAGGAGGGGCCGTGGGCAGCCTGACCTACTGGCCTGGGCAGTCGGAGGAGCCAGCACCTGTGCTGCGGCTGGGCTGGCCAGAGGACGGCGCCTGGAAGGGCATCACCCGGGCACAGCTATACACCCAGCCCCCCGGCGAGGGCCACCCGCCCCTCAAGGAGCTGGTGCGTCGAGAAATCCAGGCTGCCCACAAGGTGGGTGTCGCGGGGCCTGCATCCTTCCCTCGGCCTCCGTGTCCTCACCTGAGGGGCCCCCAATGTTTCTCCCTCAGCTCTAGGACTTGTGTGTCCACAACTCTACTCCCCAAGACCCAACCCTCTCCAGCATCCATGCCCCTTGAACCGAGTTGTGACCCTGCCTGGGCCTCGGGCATCTTCATGTCCTGCTGTCACAAGGCCGGGGGCCCTGTGCTCCCCCGGGGAAGATGCAGTCACCTCCCACAGCCTCAGAGGGCCTGGGCTCTCAGTAGCAGTGTCACCTACCCCTGTGCCAAATCCTTCCCATGGTTCTCCAAGAGCCCTGTGAGGGGAGACTCTTGTGCCCATTGAGGAGATGGGGAAACTGAGGCAGGGGGTGTAAGTGGCCTAGGAAATTTGAACCTGGACTGTCTGATTGTTGAGTCAGTGTTTGGTCCCAGCCCTAAAGCATGTCTTCATGGCCTAGCAGGTCAGCCCTACTGTCCCCACACTCAGGCTATTCATGAAGACCCAGAGGTTACCTAGGGTCCTGTGAAGGTGTCCGGCAGCTAACCAGGAGCAAAGCTGCTCTGGACATGCAGAGCCTGGGGACACCGTTTATCATTGTGGACATGATTTTCTTCTTGGAAGTTCTCCTCCTCCTCCTCTTCCTCCTCCTTCTTTTTTTCTTTTCTTTTTTCTCCTTCTTCTCCTCCTCCTCCTTTTTTTCTTTTCTTTTTTCTCCTTCTCCTTCTCCTCTTTCTCCTCCTCCATCTCCTCCTCTTCCTCCTCCTCCTCCTCTTCTTCCTCCTTCTTTTGAGAAGCTGTCTCCCTATGCAGCCCAGACTGGCCTTCAACTAACAGCAATCCTCCTGCCTCAGCCTCCCTAGTCCTGGGATTCCAGACATGTGCTTGGCACATGGATATGATTTCTTATGGCAGTTTTCCAGCAGTTCAGGGCTGGGAGCCTTATAAAGGCTACCATTTCTCATTCAAAGTCCTGGGGTTTCCCCCTTCAGCTCCCCTGAAGTTTTACAACATAGGCCAGGCCCTCAAAGCCCCTTCCGCCTTGGGTCCCAGCAGCCCTGACTCCCCCAGTGTTCACCTCCCCTCTCCTCCCTGCAGCTGGTGGCTGTGGTCATGGATGTCTTCACTGACCCAGACCTGCTTTTGGACCTAGTGGATGCAGCCACACGCCGCTGGGTGCCCGTGTACCTGCTCCTGGACCGTCGGCGGCTGCCGGCTTTCCTGACATTGGCTGGGCAGCTGCGGGTGAACCCCTGGGCCACGGAGGTAGGGGCAGGACAGAGGGACCCGGGTGCCCCCACCTCCTTGGCACTGGGGTACAGAACAGCAGCGGCGTTCCTCAGGGTCTGGGTCAGTGGAACAGATTTGCCCCAGGAGGGTCCGCTCCACGCCGCTGTGGGAAAGGGGCACGCGCTCCCACGGCTCCCTGGGCCACTAAGTCGGGGTGACCCTGAGCCTCCTGACATCTCAAGAACCCGCCCTCCTCGCTGCCCCCCCAGAACCTGGACATCCGCGTCGTGCGGGGCTGCACTTTCCAGAGTCGCTGGCGACGGCAGGTGAGCGGCGACATGCAGGAGAAGTTTGTGCTGCTGGATGGCGAGAGGGTCATCTCAGGGTCCTACAGGTATGGGCTCCCGCCCCGGCATCCTGAGTCTGCTCTCTGCATGGGGCTCAGGGCGTGGGCAGTGCCCACTTCTGGGTCTTTCCGACAGCGGGCTGTGGGTAGGAGTTGGGGCTGCCTGGTCAGGGGCCTGTTCTCTTTTTCTCTTCTCTTCTCTTCTCTT
>PVLA01011200.1:0-55494 GCA_004027455.1 Hydrochoerus hydrochaeris
TGCAGTTATATCCCTTAGAGCACTTTCTTTTCCTCTCTTTTTTACAATAGCAATTAAACATTTTGGTTTTATTACTCTTGTAGTTCTTATTTACTTTTTACACTAGAGACACAATATGATATTTATAAATATGATTCTTATTTATTTCACTAATGAGGATAGTCTCAAGTTGTCTCCATTTGCCTATGAAGGCCTCAAGATCATCCTTTTTGTAGCTGAGTAATATTCCATGGTATAAAATACCACATCTTCTTCATCCACTCTGCAGTTGATGGGCATTTTGGTTGTTTCCAAGATTTAGCTATTACAAATTGTGCTGTTATGAACATGGGTGCACATATATCACTGTGATATGACCTTTTCAGTTTTTCTGGAAAAATGCCCAGGAGGGGAATAGCTAGATTGAATGGAACTTCTAATGCTAGTCTTCTGAGGAATCTCCATATTGATTTCCATAGTGGTTGCACCAGTCTGTACTTCACTGTGGCCTTGGATAAATCATCTGAATTCCCTGAACTTTAATTTTCTTATCCGCAAAAGTTCTAATTTGAAATGTTATTTTTCATGATTAGCTGTACAAACCATGCCATCATCAGAAGGCTCTTTGCTAAGTACCCATTGACATATTCTTAACGTGGTAGCAATAGAACTTATACTGTTTAAATTATTCAGTGATTGGATCTTAAGATCAGATTAAAATGTTCAGTGTAGAAGAGTTTATCTGATTCTCCAAACTTGCCATAAATACTGTGCTAACTTTTTGTCACAGGGCAAAATACCTGAGGTCAACAACTTACAGGAGGATAGATTTGTCTTGGTTTATTGTTTCAGAGGTGTCAGTTCATGGTCAGCAGGCACCATCACTTTTAGGCCTGTGGTAAGACAGAAGCTTGGTGGCCAAGGGGTGTGAGGAAGGAGACATGTGCAGCTCAAGGCAACAGGGAAACAGCAAGACTGTGAAGAGCCAGGCAGGACAGATCTAGACTCCAACGTCATGTCCCTTTACCCATACCTTCAACCAGATCCCACCACAGCCCATTCATCTGTGAGTTCATTAAGGGATTAATCCACTGATGTGGTTAGCTCTCTCATGAATCTGTCACTTCTTAAGAGCCCAAGCCTTCAACACAATGGCATTTTGGGGGGACATTCTGAATCTCAGCCCTAACAGGATGCTAAATGCCAATATATGATGTATGAATATATAATTATTTAGAACTTTCAGATAGTCCCATTAAGAATTTGAAGAATCCCACTTATCACAATTATAAACCACTGAAATGTAATTAGCAGAATATTATCTATATGGAACTTTCTTTTTTAAAATGTTTTCTTAAAACATTCATTTTTAATGGATACATAAAGCACAAAATATACTGTGATGGTTCAGTATGTGTATTACTTTTAAATAAGCATAAATAGATTTACTCATTTATTATTTCTTTATGATGAAAACCTTTAAAAACTATAAGCTTTGTGAAATGTACAGTACCTTCCCTAACTAGATTTATCCTACTTTGTATAATACATCAGAAATTCTAATTCTTGCAGTAACTAGGAGAAGATTTCGTTATTTTACTTTTACAGATAAGAAAATTAAAGCTCAGGGAATTCAGATGATTTATCCAAGGCCACAGTGAAGTTTAAGAAACTCTTGTACTCCAGATCCAAATCTTGCATTTATTTCTTTTGGGTAGATTTGCTTCTACAACTTTGAATACAACTAAAAGCTCACAAAATGATGCATTCCTCCAGAAGTTAGTTATTATATGCGAGGGAATATTCTAAGCACTGGAAAATAAATAAAGGAATGATCAGGAGGCAAACTTTTCCCCTCATACCTTCATCCTGGTTGATTGTCTGCTTCTCCTCCAATTCACAGACTATAATGCAGCACATTAGAAAACCAGAGCTCTTGGCTTAGATGCTGGCATTAGTTACAGTCAGGACCCCTGCAAAATTTGTTGGTTATGTGTACTTAAATGTTACTGGAAAATGAGAGCATGTGCAGAAGATTTACATATTGATAAAATTCTTATAAGGTGCCATGGTCCTGAAATTCAAGAAAATGAAGCTAATGATTACTGATATATACTGGTTATTTTTGCTTTCCCTGATAGTCCAGAAGATCCTGTTGATAGAAAGTGCATAAAATAAATTATTTATAAAGTATAGTTTGAAGGAAATTGACACTTTAAAAATGTTTTGACAACATGTGCTTGTATACATTTTGAAACCAAGTATCTGATTTGCTACAATTATATACAAAATTAAATACTTCAGTGTAGACTGCCCTTTAACTTTGAACTTTAAATAGTTTAATGTCAATAGCTTTATATAATGTTTGGTCTAAAAGACTAAATTAAAATTATATTTACTTGGTTATTTCTCCCTTTTCATATTTTATACTACAGAAAAATTTGAAGTTTATTTCTTTTTTGTGCTAACCATATGATTTTACTTTTTTGCTGTTATAGAGGTTTTTATTTTTCATAAAATGATATTCATCAAAGAATCTGGTATTTTCATCTGAAAAAAATCACTCTTAAAATCTAAATAAAATGGTAATATATCATGTAAATGAATTCATTATTCCTGGGGTAATATTTATCTTGTTAAAAAAATCAGCTGGCTGTGCTGATACATACACATCTGTAACCCAAGCACTGTGGGAAGCTGAGGCAGGGTGATCACAGGTTCAATCCTATGTTACTTAGTGATTTAATGAGACTCTGTCTCAAAAGGAAAAAAAAGTTCTGGGGTTAAACCTCAGTGGGAAGGTCCTGTATTTAATCCCCAGTTTGGGAGAAAAAAAAGTCCAGATTTTTCCTTTGATAGAAAAAAAATACTTGTTTCATGTTGAACAAGTGTGATTTAAAATCTATCTGAAGAAAGAAAAAAATATTTCTCACAACAACAAAAAAAAAGTCTGTAAAATATATGGCATTTTGGTTGTTACATTTCTGATTGCAACTGTTGGAAGCTGTCCAATTGCTCTGGTTGGGTATTATTATTCAAAGTTAATGAATAGATCTAAATATATCTGTATTCAAAACTACTCACAGGCTTCCCGTATTCTGAGCACAATCCGTACCCGTACTGATTTCTTTTTTTTGCCTCTTCAGAGGAACGGTAATATTTATCACATTGTGAATATCTTTAAACTCCCTAAAATAAATAAAAGTCTCATGATATGGAATTTACTTTCTGTGATCCTTGAAATGCTACTCAGTGCATGGCATTTACTTAGGTTTTAAGGTTTTAAGTACTCAGGATTATTTTTTTCTTTCTGTGTGTTTTAGAACTTCGCCCTGATTAGCAAAGTCTTCCTTTGTATTTTATCTGGCTCCTGTTTCCTATCTGCCCAGAGCAGCACATTTGACATCTCATCCATCTTCTTTGGTTGAGGTCTCCTATATGAATTTTGAAAAACTAACAATAAATAAACTTGCAGGCTATATAAGCCTTGCCAACCAAACTTGCTAAATTTCTTTTTGGTTTCATAGTTAATTTTATTTATTTGCTCTTCCTTATGCATTCAACATAGGTTTTAGTGAGTTTTTCTGCTTTTTGGCATTCCTGTTAATTAGAGCCCTAATTGGAGGAAAAATCAACATATTATTAGCTACCTAAATATCTGAAGGGATCTACTATTAATATATATATATATATATATATATATATATATATATATATATATTTTTCCCCCCCTTTGGTTCAAATATTTTATTGCTCATTTGTTGTAGTATACTCGAATCAATTTTTTTTTATTTCATTACTCAACCTTTTATTATCTGTTACATTTTTCATTTTCATGCAGAATTTTTAAAATTTATATTTTAAACATCTCCTGTGACATGTTCAGTGAATTGAATTGTGTGTCCTTCAAAATATTTCTGAGTCTTAATTTCCAATACTACAAGTTTGGCCTTATTTATAAAAGGATCTTTGCAGATACAATTAGGGGGAGGACCTCAGGATGGGATCATTCTTCATTATGGTAGACTTAATGAAAAATATAACAACTGTCCCTATTAAGCCATAAGAAGGATGAATTCAAGTCAGTTGTCAGAAAATAGATCTTGAAGCTGTAGTATTAAGGGAATTAAGTCAGACGTAGATAGCTAAATATTACGTGATTTCTGTCATATGAGAAACTCAGTTATAAATACATTAAAGAATAAAATAATACAAGACTTTTTGGACTAGGAGAAGGGGGTCAGGGGAAGAAGAGAGAAGATAGAAGAGGAGGAAGAAGGGATCTGAATGTTATATATGTATGTATCTCAAGCCAACACTAATGTAATACACCAATTAAACAAAGAGGAGATATGCAGAGACTTCTGCCCTCACCATGTCCACCCATATGGGGCCATTTGTGTCTTTCACAAGGAGAGTCTGGGGTGGTCAGAGTGCAGCACTAGAACATTTTCATCTTCTCACTCATAAAAGAGCCTAAGTGAAATTAGCAAGGACCCCATTAGAAGAGTAGGTGGACTACCTCAATTTGCACATGTTCAAAAGGAGAAGCAAAAATATTTAAGACATGTTATGTACAGGAGTGTAGTCATTATGTCCTGTAAACATGTATTAATAAAAATTTAAAAAATCAAATTGAAAAAAGGAGCAGAGATTCCATGGAATTTTTATAAGATGCCCTGAGTCCAGCCCTAATATAGAATTTAAGCCATTTTTTGCTGGCCTAATCTTTTGACTATAGCTTTTGTAATTCTACGACAGTTTGCTTATCTCATCCCCTCTTCTTGCTCCCTTCTTCAATAATAGACAGACTTTACACTTACTCAGGAGCTGAGACTGACCCTTAATTAACGTCCTAGATTGTCTGGGGCTGAAAAAAAAACCAACACTGCCTATTGACTGACTGAGGCCAGCATTGCAGGAGCACTCTGTTCACTTGTTTTGCATGTTATTTTTAGTCTGATTGTTCTCAGAATTCTTCACACGTTGACATCATTTCTTGAGTCTTGTACTTAGTTCACTTTTTAACTGGAAGCTGCAGCTTCAACCTTGGTCACTGAGCTGGTTTTCTGGCAGGAGTGAGATGAAGTAAAAACTTCAGCCAACCAGTTTTGCTAATTATCAGATTCTCCATTAGACTAGAAGATTAAATGTGTTGAATAAGACAAGAGGAATTTCCATATCTATGCATTTTGTATCATCCATTATTGGAGATAATTGCAAGCTGATAGTAATAACACTATGAGATATATGAAAATATAAGATGCAGTAGATTGAAATTAAGCTATGTTCTCCTTGCCAAATGATGTAATTTTGGTGCTCTAATTTGCATCCCAAATAAGATTCATTCAAGGAAGTTGTAGAAATCTGATTATAGTAAAAGGTATTGGGGGGAAAACCCAGAAACTAGAAATCTTTAGTGGTATGAGTGATAAAAGTCTTAATTTATTCAATTAATTAATGAGGTATAGGAGTGAATTTAACATCCTGGGGAGACGATTATCTATGACTTTACATGGTTTGACAGATTGAGGACAAATAAAAGAGAATACTGCGGACATCAGCTTTATGTATGAGAAGCAAAGATTTTGAAGAATTTGTACAAAGTGATATATTTCAGTACTTTAGGGCTGAGCAGAACATGGTTTTATAGTATACATTATTTCTCAGTGGGTCAAGTAGTAAAATATGATGTGATTAAATCTATTTCTATCCTCCAAGCAGCTATGGAAGTTTAGAAAGTGTTGATTTGAAAGAGCAGTGTTGGAGGCTGGGTGCAGTAGGGCTTAACTGTGAAAAGTAATCTACTGGTTTCACCTATTATTACAAGTTTCTTAAGTAGCATCTGCTCCTAAATGGGCATAGATTTTGCAGCAATGAATCTTTGAAACCAACAGTGTACTTTCCATCATGATCTGTCAGTTTCATAATGTGTCTCTTGTTTTGCTTCCCAGAGATTTTCTTTAGGTTTAATAACAAAGTAGTGGAGCGAGCATGTTTGCCCTAGACATTTGGGAGAATGCAGAGTTAACTATATAAAAGATCATGTGGGCATGCTTATTTGTTAATGCATCTAAGGAGAAATCTCTGCAGTGGAAGGTTAATTTACATTTTCTTTCTGTCATGGGAATGCGTGTGTGGATCCAATAACTGAGTCATAGATTTTTTTTTCTGAAAGGAGAAAATAACTTTCTTAAATTTATTTATTTATTTAAAGACCTCTCACATTCTCTCTCTAAATCACAGTGTTGCTTATCCCTTTGATAAATGCAGTCCTGTGGGTTAGAATAGATATTCAGGTGGATGGAAGAGAAGAAATGGAAACAATGAAAAATGACTTAATTGTAGTATTCCCAGCAGCACGGAACAAATGACCTTGAAGTTGTGAAGAACATAGGTGTTGATGAACCATAACAGACCTGATCTTGTCATTTGGTATGGACTGCTTAGGCCTAAGCTTTGGATTTATCTTTTAAAAACCCTTTCTAGAAGAAGGTTCTGATTAACAGTCTCTGGAGACACGAAAACACACATAAGAGAGCTGGTGGGGAGGCATGATTTTGTCCTCTGCTATGAGCATGTCCTTGATTTGATCAGTCTTTCCCTGCCACATTTCCCCAGGAAGAAAATCTCCAGGCTTCCGTGTGTTTCTTTTCAAGTGAGAGCTGCAGATGTGACACATTTTGAAAGCTGTGGTAAACAGACTTCTGCTTAGAGGGTAACAGAAGACAGAAGACTAAACCTTGAAGTAATTCTTTGTCAAACTGCAGAGCTGGTTTCACCAGAAGCACCAAGAACCATCATTAATTTTTTTATACATGTTAGGATGAGCAAATTCTTTTCTAATGTGGGAGAAATCAGTTATGGTGACATTAACCAGAGTATCATGCAAACAAAGGCTGGAGAAGGTGGTTGTTATCTTCTTGAATCCAATACCTGTAGAAAGGAGGGTATTCTATGAATGGGTGTGATATAGTTGTGTTTTTGTAATATGTTGAATTGTTTTTCTCTATTTACTTTTTAAAATTCTCCTTTATACCTACATAGATGATATTTCAGATGAATTACAGATAAATCTTTTAGAACATAAAAACGTAACAGGTTTTAGTGAAGACCCCTTGTTTTATGTTAGATTTATAGATCTTCAAAACTGTTAGAAGTTAGAGCTATAATACACTCATATATATAAAAGATATAGTTTGTGACTATCTTTATGGCAATAGGATAATACAGTGGCTGTTTAACTACTTATAAATGCTTAGAGGAAGAGAGGGACAAGCATATAGTTCTTTAAATAATTTAGATGCATGAAAGTAGGTTTACATAAAACTGCCCTATAATTCAATCGAAAGCAGTGTGCTGACTAGGTCTCTCCATCTATTTGCTCTAGTCCACTTTTTCTTAGTGTACTGTTAGTCAAAAACAAAATATTTTTTGATTATCATGAAGACTATTATAAAAAACATAAATAGTACAGGAAGTTATTATGTATGCCGAAGTTTTGCATCTTGCCCAGCAAATGTATCCTGAGCTTGTTTACCTATTCAGGGAATTCAAATGAATGAGAAACTTTATTGATATTGCATCTGCTTTAGATGGCGCCCAGAGTGTTTAGTGACCCACTCAGTACTTGTAACCTACAGAGCACTATTCAAGGGCCCATGTTAGCTCACACTGATTGATACCTGAACAAATGACCTTGAAGTTGTGAAGAACATAGGTGTTGGCTTTTGAACCATGACAGACTTGATCTTGTCATTTGGTACGGACTGCTTAGGCCTAAGCTTTAGATTTATCATTTAAAAACCCTGTATCTGACACAAGCTTGAAAGCAGGTACTCAATACAGAAAATTTGGTAATTAAATAAAGCAACACACATGACCTAATTCAGGGCTGGACCATGGTCTTCTCTTTTTTCCTTTTCCTGTCTTCTAACTTTTGCTAGTCATAATCTCTCTACCTCTATCTGTCTGTCTATCTATCATCTATCCATCTATCATAAATACATTGTTTTCCCTTCTGAGCATGAGCATCTATTTTGTGTAGCTGTAATTACTTGAATTAAAATGTCTTTTTCAATTTTTTACCACGTATGCATAAGCATAATGACAAGAATTAGTTTGTGCTATCTTTCTTTTCAAATGTTTGAAAATGTGTTCCCCAAAGCAAGGAACTCTGAGTTTGGAGGTGACGTATTTCATGAGTTACCTGCTAAGTGACAAAAGGCACAGCATAGAAAATCTCAGAGGCACAGTTTCTAAATGTATGAAATAGGAATAAATATACTTACTCTGTACCAATCATATGGTTTTGAAGATTATGAAATACATGTGGAGTTAAGTGAATTTTGAAACCAAAGAACAGTATAATGACAATTAAAAATATAAAATAATCTTATTGTCTTATTATTACCCCATAACTAAAAACTCTAGCAGTCTATAGTATTCTCTGTAAATTCATTACTTCCCTTTCTGATGTAGCATTCAATTGGGATTTAGTTTTTTAAATGTATTAATGTATATTACTGGTATGAAAAGAATCTAGAAAACTGACAAACTAAGAAAATAAAAATTTACAATGACAATTGCTCAGATATCAATATTATTAAAACATAGGTGTAAGAGTTTTTTCAGAAATGTATCATATTTTGATTTTAATAAATCATAAATTATAAACAACTTCCTTGTGATAATGTATCTTTGTATAAAATCCTTTAATAGCACCATAATAGTTCAATGAACAGATATACTATGAGTTTCATTATTAAATTTTCATATAATTAGGTTTATAGTTCTTTACAATTATAAATAATGCTCTCTGAGAATTCTTAAATTCATTATGTATATTTTGAATTATTTTATAATAAAAGTTTAGAAATTGAAATTTTAGAAGTACATGTTATGAATGAAAGTGCCCATAAACTGCAGAGTGGATGAAAAAAATGTGGTGTTTTTAAACAATGGAATATTACTCAGCTATAAAAAAGGATGATCTTGAGGCCTTCATATTGAAATGGAGGCAACTGGAGCCTATTCTCATAAGTGAAATAAATAAGAATCATATTTATAAATATCACATTATGTCTCTAGTGTAAAAAAAGTAATAAGAAATGTAGGAGTAATAAAACCCAAAATGTGTAATTGCTATTGTAAAAGAGAGGAAAAGAAAATCCTGCATATATGTTTAAGAGTGTAGGATTAATAACCACATTACTAAGGTTTTGTTGGATTGTTGAACAGAACTGTTTGCAGTCTCACTGTTTGAATGTCCACTTTGTATGCTTTAATTTTGTAACTTGAACAACTATTTCTAAGATGACAGTATGTAATTTGTCAACTAGTGATTTCTTAGTGTTTATTTTATTTCTTTTTTTTTGGAATTTTGTATTATTGCTTCCCTTGTTTTTTTTTCTTTTTAAATAAAAAAGAATTACATGTTATGAACAAAATTTTTTATAAAAAAACCAATTTTCCCTCCAGAAGAAATATATATGTATGGTGATAATATATACATTTTAATTGAAGATTAACCTTAAGTTTATTTATATCCTTTATGATTCATCATGGTTTTCATATGTGTTTTTCCATGAAAAAGTATCAAGAATATAGAAATGAAACTTTTGCCAGAGGCTGGAAATTTTAACAGTCCAAAGTCCCATATGTGAGAAAAATCTAAAAGAATGCATCATTGGAAGATTTTTTGATGTTGATAAGGTTAATTCTTGGTGTGATACCCAGAATAGTTGAAGAAATGTGCAGCATAATATTCACCAATATGCTTTTCTTCTTTAAATCTATGGAAGGGTGAGTTTGGTCTGGATTAATTCTGTCTGGGTGAAAATGTTAGATTGGGAGAGTGAGATGCAAAACTGATGTGCAAAAATAAGGGGAAGACTCATAGATTTGTAGGCAATAAAACTTTTTAAAAAATTTCTGACCAAATATATTCCTTTTTGAGTGTTGTTATGCAGAGTTTAACACTTTTTATAGTGAGTACTGCAGTGATCTTTTGCTTTTGGTGGAATTAAATCAAACCAATTTCTCATCCAAAACTTCAACTGTCATTTTTCTGAAAATTCCTTGATGCTTTTTAAACAACTATTTCCCCAAATTTCTATATTCTGTCAATATTTTTTCTTTCAAATTGTTAAACCCCTTTGAGCCTGGTGAAATCCTCTTTAAGCACACTTTAGTAGTTTGAAAAGATAATGTGACTTTGAAGTCATTTCCTGGTGTAAAGGTTTATTTGCTACATTTGATTTTTCATTTATGCAGGGAACTGTCTTTCCAATTGATGAGTCATTCTGTCATACTTCCTTTTTTGGTTTTAAACATACATTTTGTTCTACTTTTAGATTGGAAGGAAACTTGCAAATACAGTACAAAGAATACCTAGCAGCCCTCCCATTGGTTTCTTTAAATATTAAATTTAACTGCATTTTCTTGCTTTGTCTCTGTAGTTCTCTTCCTCCTTTTTAACTCGTTAAACACCAATAGGCATATAGGCAACCTTTGTCCCAAACTCTCAATGGCTTGTTTTTTGTTACAAATATAAAACATTCTCTTACAGAAGTGTAACTCGGTTATGAGAAACCAGATAAACAATGATGTACCCAACACTATTCATCCAGCTTATAAACCTGATCCAAATTTGCTAATTGTCCTAATTGACCTTTGCTGCAGAAACATGAATTGCATTCATTACCTTGTTCTTTTGTTTTTCATGACATTAACACTTTAGAAGAGTACATGGCAGTTATGAAAAATGTTTTTAAATACAGTAATTTCTTATCCCCATTGAGTCTACTGGCTCAGTTTATTCATTATATACCACTTGGTTAATGGTCATTAAGTACTTATATTTAAATATTTTGGCACACTTATAGAGGTGTTATTTATGGCAAGTTATATGATCCACAGCAACACAAAACCTTATCAAACACACACAAATATATCTTAAATATAAGAAACTAACAATTGTTGGACTTACCAGGGCTTTCACATTGAGTTATATTCCCAATCCGTTTTAAATTGTTTTTCTTTACTAAGTCACTAAATTTCCCAGGCTGTACTTAAAGTTGCAATCCTCCTGCCTCATCCTACTGAAGTTTTAAAATCACAGTTGTATAGTTCTTTATTTAATAAAGTAAAATTATAATCATTATTTTAATGCATAACTTTATATCATTAGCAAAGCTAAACTGAGCCATTTCAATTTTTCTTAATTTATTATTCAGCTTCTTAAAATCATTTAATCAGTTTCATATTCATCTGTCTCAACAAATATATATGAATATTATCATCATTATGTATCCGTACTATAGATAATAAAATATGAAAATGTTTAACCTTCAGAATTATAACAGGAATCATACATTTCAAATCGATGAAGGAACATGGTACAAGGAAATGAACACTGGAAAATGGTGAAAACCTGCACAAGCAGTAGGTAGCATAAAATAAATGGAGCATGAAAGTAGTTGACAATGATTTTTTTTTAAACAGAAATGAATAGGTTGGCTATTAGGTGTCTGGTAAGATATTCAGATTCACTCTCTTCCTATTGTAAGATACACCATTAAAATTGAATGAATTAAGCGAGGTTAAAAATGGATGAGTTAAGATCTATCAGACATAAAAAAGGAAACGTTGGTAAAATTAATAACAGACAGTAGGATGCAGCAAAGATTGCTATACTAAGTTGACAGCTGATGCAATCTCTGTTATAAATGTGGCTTTAGATAGAATCAACACATTAAATGTATAAAACAAAATTTAAATAAATCAATAAAAATTAGTAAAAAACAGAATATTATTGGAAATTTTAACATAACTTCTTTCTATTCTGACAAATTTAATGGTCAAAAACAAAATACAGAAATAAAAGAATTAAATAACATGATTAAAACTTTAATAAAAATATAAAATGCATACTTTCAAAATAGTGTATATATCATTTATATGGGACATTTATAAATCTGATCATAAATTAGAGTATACTGCAAACCCTTAAATAGCGACATGGAATTTTTAACATAGAAATTCTTTGATTAAAATGATCTGAAAATAAAAAAATAGAAGAGACACAAAAGGACAGTACTCCTTTTTCTTTATAAATTCAACTTATCAAAAAAGAGAAAACCAAGACTTCCAACCATCATATATTATTTAGAAAAAAATATTCATGAAAACTGTATTAATAAAGATAAACCTAATGAAAAAGGATGAAAGGACACAGGTAACAAGACAAATATCAATGAAGTGAAAAATAAAACTATAATATTCATAAACACAAATAAGTAGTGTTTTAAAGGAGGAGAAACAAAAATAGATAAATCACTATAAGACAAAATCAATTAAACCATAAAGCTCACCTGTGCAACATTAATAATGAAAAGAGGCTAAAAATCACAATGGCAGGAGACAAAAATATAGGTCAGCAATATCAGATCACTTATTTGAAACTATTAAGAATTCAGGTCTCTGAAATACATGAATATTAAAAATTAAAAAATAAAAATTAAGTAATGATAGAGTATGAGAAGCACAAATAAATTCACTCAGTGTGTCTAATATGTCTTTTGATACTCTGAAGCTGACTGTTCATTTTTAGAGAGTAATTTAGAAATATTTAAAAGCCCTTACATAAATGCATGCACTTTGATTAAAAAATTTCTCTTTTAGGAATTTCTTCTCAGAAAATGATAAAATTTATGTGTAAGTGATTGCATTTGAATGAATTTATGTACTTATTTTTACCCAGTTTTATGAGCTTTCTTGCTCCATGAGGACACGTTGCTCAATGATAGGGAATTAAAGAATTCATGATAGCACCCCAAAATAATAAAGACTACTTGTAATAAGCCAAAATCTAACTATACTGAATGAATAAAAGCTGAAAGCTTTCTTTCTGATATTTTTGTCCCTTTTATTCAATATATTGCTGGAAATTCTAGTCAAATATGATAAAGAAGTAACGTGCATACAAAATGGTAAAGAAATCAAGTTATTCATATAGATATGTATATATTCTTCACCAAAAACCATATTACTAATGAATAAATTCAACAAATTTGCACAGTACAAAATCAACAGACAAAAATTACTAGGATCATTATGTGCTATAGTAAATTTTCTCAAATAAAAATCAAGAAAGCAATCTGATATACAATAGCTAAATAAATAAGCAAAATAAAATACTTGACAATATGCTTAACCAAAATGGTGAAAGACTTTTGTAGTGAGAATTTTAAAACATTGATGTAACAACTTGAAGAGACATTAAAAAAGTACAAATATTCTGTGTTCATGAGTTGGAAGGCTACATATTGCTTAAACGTCCACACTACCCAAAGCAATATACACATAGAATGTAATTCCTTTCAAAATATCAATGACACTCTTATAGAACTGAAAAAAAATCTAAAATTTATATGGAACCCCTAAAAAAAGAAAACCCAAACAACCAAAGCAAAAAGAACAAGCCAGGAAGCATTTTACTGACTTTAAAATGTGCTACAAAACTGTAATAACACAGCATGATTCTGGCATAAAAGCAGAATCTGTGCATAGACCAAGGGAAAAGAAAATGTCCAAAAGTAAACTCACGCAGCTACAGGTAACTTTTTTCAACATGCTTTGGAGAAAGGATGGTTTTTCAATAAAAGGTGCTGGAAAAAGTGAGCATCAATATGTATAAGTTAGAAATAGGTTCTTTTTTATTACCTTTGAAAATGAAACAATAAAAATGATGATACTTAGGTATAGTCATCTCAGATGTCCATTTTTGGATTGAATGTTTGAATTTGGAGGACCAGATTTTTTTCAGTGCTTTATATGTTTGTCTGAAGTATAGTTGGCTCATTTTTTTCCCTTTTTGGGTTTTGTTTTTCCTCTGTTTGTGATTTCTTTTGATACACAAATTTTTTAATAATATGAAATCCCAGTTGTGGATTCTTTGGAATACTCCCATACAACTTGTTTTTTGTTCACGACCTAACCCTGTATCTTAAAGGTTTTTACCTACTTTCTCTTCCAGTAGATTTAATGTTTCTATGTTATTATTTAGATCTCTGACACATTTTGACTTTAGCTTAGTGCATGCTGATAGACCTGAATCTAGTTTTAATCTTTGGCTTGAGGAAAGCCAGTTTTTCCACTGCTACTTATTAAAGAGGCTGTCTTTCTTCCAGTGAACATATTTGGCCCCTTTGTCAAAGATAAGATGAATGAGTATCTATGTAGGTGTAGTGGTTGACTGATTGTGTCAACTTGAGACATTTAGAAGCTTAACTAAATGGATTTATTACTCTACACACTAGAGGGTAGACTACCCACCTAGGGTAGCTCGTTGTCTGGAGGCATAAGAAGGAAGGAGGAAAGAGACATGCACTCTATTCTTTGGAGAAGCTCCAGTCTTTGTCTTTGGTTTGGACATCATCTCCCAGCTTACAGTGTGGACTCTTCAGCTTTCCTGCATAGACTCTTCGGCCTTCCATTGTAGATCTTTTGGCCTTCTGTCACAGACCCATCAGCCTGCTGGTGCAGACTTGCACAAGACATTAGGGTGAACTCCAGACCTTGGGTTGAATCCTTTGGCCTCCAGTGTGTAGACACCCTCTGCATGCTTCTGCGTCCTACCCTGTGGCTGACCATTCTAAGCCAATCCTGTCATTTATTATACATTTGTATATCTCGTGTTATACCTGTTCCCTCTAGTAAAACCCTTACAAATACAGTAGGTATGTCTGAATCTTCTACTCTGTTCCAATATTCCTCAGGTCATTTCTCTCTCTCTCTCTCTCTCTCTCTCTCTCTCTCTCTCTCTCTCTCTCTCTCATACCATGCTGATTTTATCACAGTAGGTTTTTAGCATGATTTCAAGCCAGAGATTCTGAATCTTCTTGCCTTGGCTTTGTTGCCCAGGATTTCCTTTACTCTTCTGTATCTCTTCTGTTTCCCAATGAATTTTAGGAATGTTTTCTCTAGGTTTGTGAGGTACACTAATGGTATTTTATTCAGAATGGCATTAAATCTGTGTAAAGCTTTTGGGAGTATGGCCATTTTCACAAATGTTGGGTTTTCTTTTCCATGAGTGAGGATTATCTTTCTATTTTCTGATATCCTTTTTAATCTTCTTTTTCAGAGTACTATTATTTTCTGTCTATAGATCTTTTACATGTTTTGTTAGATTGCTTCCTAAATATTTCACTTATTTGGATGCTATTGTGAAAGGTGTTGTTTCTCTCTCAGTGGGTTTGTTGTTTGTGTATAGGAATGTTATTTATTTTTGAGTGCTGGCTTTGTATCCAGCTACACTGCTCAATTTGCCTATTAACCATATCAGTCTTTTGGTTGAGTTTTTTGGGTCTTCTATGTAGAGTATCATGCTACCTGAAAATACTGATAATTTAACTTCTTTTTTCTCCTATCTTTATTCCTTTTATTTCTCTCTCTTGTCTAATTGGTCTGGCTGTTTCCAAAAATATATTGGTGAAATGGTGATAGTGAACATTCTTGTTTTTTTCACTGATTTTATGGTGAAAATTTTCAGTTTTTGTCCACTTAGTGTGATGTTGGCTGTTGGTTTGTCATAGATTTTATCAGATTGAGGTAGAGACCATCTATTCTGATTTTCTATGGGGCCTTTTATCATGAATGAGTGTTGGAATTTATCAAGAGCTTTTCCTGCATTTATTGAGGTGATTATGTGATTTTTGTCTTTGGCTCTGTTGATGTGGTATATTTTGTTTATTGATTTGCATATGTCAGTCCATTCCTGAATTTCTGGATTGAATTGCCATTGGTCATGGTGTATAATCTTCTTGAAAAGTTGCTGCATTGTGTTTGCTATTATTTTATCGATGGTTTTTATGTCTGTGTTCATTAGGAAGTTTGGCCTGTAGCTCTTTTTGTTTGGGTCTTTCTCTGGTTTTGTCATCAGCATATTACTTGCCTCCAAGAATGAGTTAGGGAGCATTGCTTCTCATTCAATTTGATGAAAGATTTTGATGAATATTGGCATTAAATCTTGTCAAAATTTCTTGTAGAATTCACTCATGAATCCATCAGAACTTGGGCTTTTCTTTGTTGGTAGGTTTTTAATTTCACTAACTGATAATGAGTTATACAAAAATTTTATATATTCTTGATTCAGCTGTGGTAATTCATATGTTTCTAGGAATCTGTCCATTTATTCTACTTTTTCCATCCTATGTGAGTAAAAATTTCTGAGGTAGGTATTGATAGTCTGAATTTTCACAAGATTCATACTGATTTCATCCTTTGCATTCTTTATGCTTGAATTTGAGTTTTTTCTTTTCTTTTCTGGATAAGGTTGGCTATGAGTTTAACAGGTTCTTCTTATTCTTTCAAAGAATCAACTCTTCAATTCATTAATTCTTTGTATTTATTTTAGGCTCAATTGCATTAATTTCTGCTCTGATCTTTGTAATTCCCTCCTATTAGTTTTGGTATTGACTAGGTCTTCTTTTTCTAGAAGATTGAGGGGCAGAATTAGGTTTTGTATTTGTGCTTATTTTGTTTTCCTGATGTGAGAATTTACTGTTATATTTTTCCCTTTTAGGACTGCTTTCATTGCATCCCACAGGTTCTGGTAGGCTGTATCTGCATTTTCATTTGCCTATAGATATTGTTTAATTTTTTCTTAGCTTCTTCTGTGACTCATTGGTTGTTCTGAAGGTATTACTTATTTTTGAATTTCAGTGCACTATGGTTGGATAATATGCATGTGATGATCTCAGTTCCTTTGTGTTTACTTAAGTATGTTCTATGGACTAGTGCATGGTCTATTCTAGAGAGCACCCCATGTGCAGCTGAGAAAAATGTGTATTCTAATGTCGTTGGATGCAGCACTGTGTGAACATCTGTTAAGTCCATTTGTTCATGAGTTTGATTCAGTTCTATTATTTCTTTTCTGACTTTTTGTCTAGTTGATCTATCCCCTTGTGACAATGAGCTATTAACATATCCTGTTACAATTGTGTCATTTCATATTTGATTTTTCATATCTATTAATATTTATCTTATGTAGATCATTGCTCTTATATTTGGTGCATACATATATTTATGATTTTTATCTTTTCCTCTTGAATTTTTTCCTTGACCAGTATTTAGTGACTTTCTTGATCTCTTCTGATCATTTTTGATTTGAAGTTCATATTTTCTGCATGCAGAATAGCCACTCTTGCTTTTTTCTGGGTTCCTATTGAACAGAATATTGTCCTTCTTTCTTTGACTTTCAGTTTATAATTTTCTTTCTGAGTTAAATATATTTCTTGTATGCAGCGTATTGTCAGATCTTATTCCACGATCCATTCTGCCAATCTGTTTCTTCTGATTGGTGAATTGAGGCCATTTTTATTGATTGTTATAACTGACATGTATTGGCTTGTCTTTGTCATGTCATTTTCCTGTTGCTGGTTCACTGTTTGTGTCTTAGTTTAATTGCTTATCCTGCCTGGTGGCCTCTTTCTATTGTTGTTCTGGGCATTGTGGTTATTTTAATCTTGATCTAGAATAACAGTATTCTTTATAGGGTTGGTTTGGTAATCATGGATTTCTTCAGTTGTTCTTTGTCATGGAACTATCTTATTTCTCCATTAATTTGGAAACATAGTTTTGCTGGGTACAATAATTTGAGTTGGATGTTGTTTTCTTTCAGGACTTGAAATATTTTACTCTAAGCTCTTCTTGACTTGAAGTTTTGTGTTAAGAAGTCAGTCATGATTCTAATGGGTTTTTCTTAACAGGTGATTTATTTCATTTCTCTAACACATTTTAATATTCTGTTTTTGTGCTGAAATCATGGGATCTTGATTATTATATGTCTGGGTATTGATTTATTTTGATTATGGCTATTTGGATCTCTATATGCCACACTTATCTACATGACAGATTCTGTTCTCATGCTTGAGATATTTTCTGCTCTTCTGCAAATAATTTTTTATGTCATCTTCATTGACTCCTGCTTTTTCATTGACACCTATGAATTTATATTGTTTTTCTTTGCATTATCTTTGAGCTGTACAAAAGTAAACTTGAAATAAATTAGTAACTTAAATGTAAGACCAGAGAGTATAAAATTATCAGTAGTTACATAAGGGAAATTAGAATAAACAATTATTTTTGAGAAAAACCTCAAAAACAAATCAAACAGAAACAAATATAGACAAAAATGATAAATTAGCAAACCAGAATGCTTCTGCACTGCCAAGGAAACACATTAGATTGCAGAAGGAAAAAATATTTATGAGCTATGCATCAGGCAAAATTTGAAATACAGAAGATTTAACAAATTTAGATCTCACTACTAATGAAAATAACCTTATTTTAAAATAAGCAATAGATTTAAATAGTTACTTCTCAACGTTGGTCAAAAATGAATAAATGAAAGATATTCAACATACTCATCATGAGGGAAATGTGACTCAAAGCCTTCCAAGATATCATCTCAACCAGGGGAAAGTGGTTATTATCAAAGGTCACCAGTGCTAGTGATGATGTGGATAAATGAGAACACTTGTGCAATGCTGATGGAAATGTAAATTATTACAATTATGGAAAGTACTAGATAGATTCCTCTAAAAGTTAAAAATAAAACTATCCAATAATCTCACTTGACTACACAGCCAAAGGAAATGTAATCAGTATGTCAAGGAAACATCATTACCACTCTGTTTATTGTAGCCCTGTTCACAATATCCTAGAAATGCAAACAACAAAAGCATTCAGGAACTGATGGGTGGATAAGGAATACGTGGCATGTGTATACATTGAAATGTGGTTTAAATATGAATCCACTTGGCATTATATCATTGGGGCCGGCATGGTTGGAACTGGAGAACACTATGATAAAAGAAATAAGCCAGATATAGTAAAATAAGTACCATAAGGTGTTACTCAGGTTGAGTCTAAAAACATTGACTTGAAAGAAGTTGTTAGTAGAACAGTGGTTACCAGAGGACAGGGAGAGTAAGGTAGAGGGAGTGATGGGAAGATGTTGACCCAAAGATCAAAAGTTAGATTCTGGGTGAGAGCTAGAAGCTCTGGTGTGCTGTAGGTCATAGAGAACAATAATGTACTGTGTATTTAAGAGAGTCAGAAGAAATTATTTTGGAAGTTTTTACCATACATAAATGACAGATGATAAACAAATGTGTTATATATGATATGAGTATGTTTACATTGATGTCAACGTTATGTCATACATACCCATGTTGAAATATTACATGGTACCTCACTACTATGAGAAATTTTTATTTTAATATATGAATTAAAATAAAATTTAAAAATATATAGCTAAACTCAAAAAATTTATGGTATATTTATATTGTATGAAAACACTAAAAGTGGTCAGTGTGAGCCTAAAATCATAGATGTGAAAATGTAACATGATGCACTAGTATCCTCTAACAGTCACTTGCCTCTTATTGGTGTCTTTGCACCTTCTATTCCATCATGAGCAGACTCTCCTGTATATGCTTCTGTTCTCTAAATACACTGCTCACAAAAGTCTTGTTTTATCAGAACTTGACTTGCCTTGAAATTCATCTTCTTTGTGTTGACTTCCTTCTATTTTTCCTAACCATTTGCCTTTACCTCTGGACTTACTGTTCCTAGAGGTTTTGTCTATTCATTCATTTTTTTGATATTTAAGGTAATATGTGTTTTTGTGCTTGTTTGATATTTTTCATATTTTATTATTTTTTTGTTTTACTATCCTAGTTGCCTTGTCCATTCTTGTGGGGAGTTTTGGGGGAGAATAGAAACCTTGTTTGTGTGTTTTTATAGCCCCTTTTCAACTGCTAGAAAATCAGGATCACAAAACCCAGAGAAATGTAATATCGTGCTTCTGATTTTTCTAGTAGTCTTGCTTTCCCAAAATTTGAGATCAAACATTTTAAAAGTTTTTTCTCCTCAAATGTATCAAAGTCATTTTGCTAGTTGCACATGATCTTTCTGTTTTCTCAATTATAGAAAGACATAATCAGATATAAAATCCATCATTTTGTTATTAATATGGTTTCTTCCTTTTTTATTTCTTATTATTATACTGGAAGATGTTTCCTTTCCTTCTTTCAATGTATAATATATCTGTGTTAGTTCTTTTTTAAAGGATGATTGGATCTTTGCTTTTGCCCTTGACTTTGATCATGTTGTTACTAGACCATGCTGCTCCACTTCAACATCCTCCCCTCTCTTGGGTCTCTGCATTGCACCTATTTCTCTGCTTCTTTATTGCCACCTCACAAATGCGTAGATGGTGTTTTTTAATTTTAAAGAAAAAAAAGAAATAACAGCAAACATAAAAACCAACAACAATAACAAAGAACAACAATAGCTATATATGTTTTCAAAACAAGATAATAGGTATTTAATAATGGTTGTTATACTGCATATTGTTATTTTTACAATAGTTGCTCAGATTCCCACCTACAGGAATAAAATGAAACAATAAAACAGACCAAAACACTTGATTTCAAAAACAAGACAGAATGAAATCCCCCACAGTTGCTATAATGCATTTTGTTATCCTCCAAATAGATGCTCAGACTACCAGCCTTAGGCCTGCAAAGTCAATCAAACAATACAAGCATTAAGTTATTATTATTATTATTTTTGCTTCAGTTGCTATCATGCCAGCCTGATTTCCTCCACATCAGCCCATTACTTACCAGTGGCAGGGTTTTGCTCTTCTTGTCTCTTAGCCTGTTCACTGGCTGGCTCACAGAAAGGCATGATTTGGCTGCTTGATTCTCTTCCCATTCCTCATGGTGGCTGATCCTGGCTCACAGGAAGCTGTGGTTTGGCTTCTTGATTATCTTCCTTTTCCCCATGGAACCTGCTCCTGGCTCACAGGAAGGTATAGTTTGGCTTCTAGATTCTCTCCCCATTCCCCATGGTGGCTCATAGATGGTATATTTTGTGTTGTCATTCTCATTTTCTATTCACATTTTAACTCTGTAAAATTTGACTCCCTTCCTTTATTGCCTCCCTATTTCACTCTTGCTGAGATCATCAGTGCTCTTCTCATATCGTGTGGATGAATTACTTTCTACATATATAACTCTTCAGTGCAAGTCACACAACTGACCTCTTAAGTACTTCTTGAAATGTTTTACTTATACAATATTAAAATCTCCTGGTTTTCTTTCTATCACTGGAAACTCCTTATGAGTGTTTTTTTTTTTTTGTGCCAGGTATTGAACACATGACCTTGTGCTTGCCAAATAGGAACTTGTACCATTGAGCTAAACCCCCAGCTCTGAGTATGTTTGTTGTGACTTCTTTCTCTGCCTTATCTCTAAAATGTTGTCTCTTTTGACTCAGACATAAACTCAATTTTTTTCTTTTGCACTTGATTTTTCAAAGATGTCATTTACACATATGGATTTAGATACTGCCCATGTGACTATAAATTCCAGGTATTCATTTCCAGTGCAAACCTCTGAGATGTACACTTAGCTATTTTAACTTGTGTATCCTAGAGACTTCTCAGACTTGATGTGCTCACAGTTAAGTATATTTCCATCTCACATATGCAGTCATATTTTCAGTCAGTCCTTCAAGGGGATGTGTTCAAGTCTGCCTCATCCCCCTTCAAGGGGATGTGTTCAAGTCTACCACATCCATGTTCTGTCAACCCCATCCCATAGGAAAATCTCACACTTACAAATTTTTCTGCATGTTTACTGTCGGGTTAGTAGCCACAATCTTCCTCTTGGACTGGAGCAACAAGCTTCAGACTATCTTCTCTATACTCTTGTGATCTCTACTCTGTTCTTTCCTTCAACAAAGAATGTGAACTCCTTAAAACTAGTATCCTGAGGTATGTTGTCTCTATTTGAAGAATGTCAGTGCTCCTTTTTATTTATGTGATAATATTCCTATTTTTTCCTATTGTATACTAGATCTCACATGATTTGGTCTCTGGCTAACTTTTTTTCACCTATCTCTTGCTCGTAGGGCTGTAGTCATGCTGTTCCTTTTTAAATGTACAACTATTCACAGAATGCCTGGATTTGAACTGTAGCTCCAATGTGTGTGGCCTTGGGCATTGCTTGACTGTGTCTTGGTATCTTGTTTTCCTCATAAATAAGGTGGAAATAATAACAGTACACACGAGTGCTTAGAACAGCACTTGAGGCACATAAATACTCTGCAATTGTTCCTGTGCTCTAGTTGTTATTTCTATTTTTATTATTCTATGTCTCAGGGACTGCATCAGTCAGCATTTACTCTGGGATATGGAGCCAAGTGGCGACCTATATCAATTGACTTATTGTAAAGTATTAATGGCTGTAATTCTGAGGCTTCTTAAGCAAGTTCAAAACCCATGCTGTAGGCTGTGAGCAAAGGTGGCTGGAACTCTCCTACAGCAGAAGATGCAGGTCGTAGGAGGACATTATTCTTTTGGAAAAGTTTGTCTTTGCTGTTAAGACCTTTTAAATGATTGAATTATTTGATTGAGTCAGGGCTACCAAGACAACATAGGATAATATTTACTGACAGTTAACTGATCATGAAAATTAATCATATCTATAAAATAGTTTCACAGTAACACTCAGATGTGCATTTGAATGAGGGTCTGGAGATGACCCAAGCTGACATACCAGTTTAATCATCACAGAATCTCTGAACTTGTTGGTTCCTTTGTCTAAGAATGATCTATATAGCAGTAATTCTAAGGTTAGTTTCTTTCAGTCCTTGAATTCTCAGCTGAAATGTTGATGTCTCATGAAGATTACAAAAGTTCATGTACTAAATATATGTAGTGCTATACATGTAATTCTATATGTCAATCATTTTCTTCATAAATATTCTATGTCACACTAACTTTTCCTACATTACATTATCTATTTTGCTTTTTCTCCTACCAGAAAAGGCTAATAGAACAGAACCACATCATTATTGTTTATTCTAGGCACCCAACATAAGACCGAAAGTCTGATAGTTGTTGAATACCTGTTCATTGAGTAAGAAGTAATATTCAGTAAAGAATTAATAAAAGATGCTAGAGTTATGGCTTCAGATATGTATATCAAAGGAGATAATTGAAAACATAATGATTATTTTTCTTTGTGGTTAAGAGTATCAGTAATTTTTATTTATTTTTTTACTTATTTATATTTTCACTGTCCTGATTATTGGTTAGCATGGAAAAATACAATACTTGTAAAAATGTTTATATTGAATGAAGAATATTTGTAAATCACTAAATTTTATTTAGGACAGACCATTTATTTCTACTTATGCCATAAACATTAAATTACTCTGCAGAAAGGATGGGTTATGAGCTTTATTAACAAAAAGTTTTTATGGATAGAGAAACTCAGATGAAAAGTCACAAATGAAGATTTGTGAAGTTTAAAAGCTCTTCTTATCTGACATTTGGCACAAAAGAGTGATGAATAGATGCCTGGATGCCAGCATTGGTCTGTAGATTTTTCAGGTAAAGCTTATGATAGAAAAATTCTTATCAACAGTCCACTTACCAAAAAAATAGCTTGAAAACTGCAGAGAAGTGTAATGTGTTTCGGTGTCAGCCACTTTTTCCGTAGCTGAGTTTATACTTAGAGATGAGAATTGATGGTTGTGTACTGTACAAAGCAGAAATATACCTGAGTACCACCAGTCAGTCATAATACTAGAGTACCAGTAGTAATAATAGTAGAGTAAAAAACAGTAAAGTAATCATAGAAAAATAAGAAAGGAGTGATAATGAAGATGAATAGGAATAATATTAATATAGAATTATCATGTGTATAAGATAATGCTTCAATGAATTTTCTTGTGGGATGATCAAATCTTCTGTTCCCAACTGCTTTTTAACCTAAAATTTCATTGTGATTATAGGAGACACTTCTTCAAATGCTCACACACACACACACACACACACACACACACGCACACCACAAACACACACCACAAACAGTAGAGAATAATAAAAATCAAACCAAAGTGCTTAAATCATTAAAAACTAAAACTACTTAGAGAAGAAAAAACTTCACTAAGATGTTTTTTATACTCTTTTTTTTTTTTTTTTTGCTGCCTCTGTGTTGGAACTCACAACCTCACGTTTACAGAGTGGGGCCTTAGCCAACTAAGCTAAACCCAGGAGCACAAGATGTTTTTTAGAAATAAACATGATTGCAGAATGCCAGCCCAGTGTCTTAGCCACTAGAGAGCCTCCAAGTTTATGATTAAACATGTGAGAGGGTAAGATAGGTTTTCAAAATATAAATGAATAGATCCTTGTTGGATTAATTTTTAAATAGTTTTATTAAAAGTAATATTTTTACTTTAAATTTGACTCTTTTAAAGTGTACTTAGCAGTGTAAGATACTAATATCTTTTGTATTTTGTAACCACTATATTAATAAATAATCTGTTAATACATTTTAATAAAAAAATTACTGAGCATAGCATTTACATCATTGTTTTGCTCTATAACTAAGAAATATTTCATGATAGTTTAGTATTGTGTTAAGTGTAAATTTTTAAAGTATTTATTTCATCATAGTAGGAACACAACATAAGATCTACTTTCTTAAAATTTTAATTGTGCAATAAATTATTACTAAGGAACAATGTACTGCAGCTCTTTACCGCTTATTCATCTTGCTTGATTGTATTGAATCTTTATGCCCATTGATTAGCAATTTATCATTTCTACTTTTTCCCAGCCACTACTACCATTCTATTATTCAATTCTATAAATTGGATTGCTTTTGTTAGATATATGGGAAAATGCTGTGTTGGTTCTACAATTGACTTTACTCACCTTAGTGTTCTTAAAAGCTATCTGCATTATTATATATTTCAGTTTCCTTACTTCTGAAGCCTGAATAATATTCCATTGTATGTATATACTCCATTTTCTTTATCTATGCATCAATCAGTTGGCACATAGGTTATTCCTACTTCTTGACTCTTGTCTAAATTGGTTCACTGAACATAGGAGTGCTAATATATCTTTGAACTCTGGCTTTCAGTTATTCTAGATAAACACCCAGAACTGAATCTTAGTCATATTGCAGTTTTATTTTTAATTTTTGAGGGAATATTTTGTATAGTGACAAAACCATTTTATAGCTGACCAACAGTATGTATTTCAATTTCTTTACATTCCAATGAACACTTGCCCTCTTTTAAAGTAAAAGTCATCTTTAGAAGTTTGAATTGATATATCAATGTGTTGATCTCTGATAATTACTGTCGTTGAATAATTTTTCATATATCTGTTGATCATTTGTCATCTTCAGAGAAATGACTGTGTCTTTTAGCACTTTACAGTAGGTTATTATTATTATTAAACTATGAGTTATAAGAATTTATAGTTATAAGTTTTACAAATTAATTCCTCACCATATATATTGTTTGTGAGAATTTCCTACTATTTCATAGAACACTTAACACTTTGTTTATAATTTCCACTGCTATATAAAACTTTTTATTTGAATATAATCCCATTTTATTTTTGTTTGCAATGCTTGTGGTTTTTAGCATTATTTTAGAGGGAATCATTACCACAGACAATATCATGAAAATTTCCCTATGTATTCTTCTGGAACTTTTATTCTTTTAGGTCTTATGTTTAAGTATGTAATCTGTTTAGAGTTGATTTTTACAAATGGTTAAGGGTCCTGTTTCATCCTTTTTGTGTAGAGATCATACTTATTGAAGAGACAACTCTTTTCCTATGTTTGTGCTCAGATCAGTCCACTGCTCCTGTATGGGTCTATCCATCCCTGACCTCTCTATTCTGTTCCATAGGTTTATATCACTCTCTTTATGCCACTACTATACTATTTTTATCACTCTACTTTGTAATTTGTTTTGGAGTCAGGAAGTGAGAGGTGTTTGTTTTCCTAGATACAATATTTTTTATTCACCCTCGCCTCAGTGTTTTGATTTATTATTCCACTTGCTTCTTGCTGAAAAATTTCAGAATTTGCTGGTAGTGTCATGGAAAATCTTTCATATGTGAGAAGTCACTTTTCTTTTGTTGCTTTAGAATTCCTGTCTCTTTTTTTGCAATTTAATTGTAATGTGTGAATTTGAGTATATTATTTGATGTCTTTTTTCATCTTGGGTCTAGATTTTCATTAATTTCTGCAAGTTTGTAATCTTTCTAAGTATTATTTCCTTGACTAAACTTGCTTGTCTTCCTCCATAGGGTGTATATTGAATCACTTCATGGTGTTCTGCAATTCCCTGACTCTTACTTCACTCCTTATATTCTTGTTTTATTTTTGCCTCTCTGATTGAAATATCTCTGGTGACCAGTTTTCAAGTTCATTAATCTTTTCTTCTGCTCAATCTAGTCTGTTACTGAATCTCTCCATTTTAAATTCCATGTCAAGTATATCACAACTCTGTTTCATTAGTTTATATTTTTTGTTCCTTTTTCTGAAATATCTTTGTCTGCTTATTTACTTTCCTTGATTCTATGTGTTCACGTCAGCTCATTAGGCAAAGCAACCATCTCTTTCATTTTTCAAGGGCAGGCTTCATACAGAATATTCCCATGAATCACCTCCTTCACAAGTTCTAACGACAATGTGAAGACTACCTGTCTCCATGGAGAAGAAGCAGACATTTCTGATTTTTTCTGGTGCTTTGTGTGAGGCCACATTAAGAGAAGAATTTTGGCAGTTACCAGCCCAAGGATTCATACTCCTCTGAATATCTATATTGCATCAGACCCTTGGGAGCTTCAAGACTGCAGAACAGATGCTAGTTCTTTGGGCATCCTCAGAGAAGTTAGAGTACTGGTCACATGGAATGACTCTTCCACTCCTTGGGGAAAGCTGAGATGTCTTATTTTTGTCCATTTAATCTATGCTGAATAGATGCATGGATTAGATGTGTACCAGGCCACACTGTTGCCTCTCCCTTGGGTGGCTTGAATGTATTGGAATCATCAGAGCTGCAAGAATGGCAAGCCAGCAATAATTTTCCTTGACCTCTGAAAAAGTTGGAGAGATGTATGAAATAAACCCAGTGCTTCCCTAGAAATTACAAGTCTGGAAATTAGGGGTCATGTTCTGGTGACATGACCCTGCATAGAGGCAGGGTCTTTTACCAGAGAGTACCCCATGTCTCCACTGGCTTCAGTGAATCTGATTGTGAATTTTACCATGGAGCTAAAGATGTTTGACTAGCTTCTACCTTCTCACAGAGATAGGCGACTTGGGAATTTTTATTTAAGTTGTATGTTTGTGTATAGAGGAGGGGAGGGCAGGGAAAGGATGTAGGTCTTTCTTTTCTCTGAAGTTACAAGTTTCACTCAGCCTATTTTTTTTTTAGGGAGGCTTTTTCAACTAACTACTCATAATTCAGGTTTTATTCAGGTTTTGAGTTGCTAATCTTTTCTTTTATAAGACCTGGTATGAAAGTGAGCTAGGGCACTGTAATTTATTGTGTGTAGTATTTGAAATGAGGTAAAGTGATTCAGAAGATAATTGACTCTATTAGTAAGTTGATATGACAAATGATAACAAGCCAAAACATGTAATTCTCCATTAAATTTAGCAGTACAACTTAAAGTGAAGTATATAGATAAATAACTCAAAAACAGTCATATCAATGTGAGAGACTACACAAAACCTAATGATCTACGGTATAGCGCTATGAGCCAAGAAAGTATTTATTATCTTCTTGAATCTGTTCATTTAATAAGGCCATCTAGAGTCAGAGCACTTGACCTTAAAAGTGCTCAAATAGCAAGCTCCATATTTCATCCCTGTTCTTTTGTTTTCTGTACAAATTCAACCCATATGTGTCTGTGCTCTCCGTACTCCCAAGAGGAATGTTAAATCATTATAGGTCAATGGCAGTACTTGTACTTCAAATAAGTCTACAGATGGCAGAGTCCTGGTCTAATTCCTCAGCAAAGCAAACACTGCAAAAATGACCAAATACAATTTTCTGCATCCATCTTTTCTGGTTTATTATTTGATGAGTCCCTAGCCACTGTGCAAACAACTTTTCATGGTATCTTTAAGGAAACCAGTATTGTACATTATACTTGTTTTCAAGTTACTATGCATACAGCTGGCAGTCACAAGAAGGCACAATTTAGGAATATTCTTTCTTTATTTAATTTCTTCTTCATATTTTATTTCTGTGTTTCACTCTTCTGGTGAAACAGAATGTAATCACATTAGATTACTTAGCTATATGAATTGAGTAGAACTGTCTTCCAAATGAAGGTATTAAAATAGTCAACAAAGCAAATTTGTTACTTGTTTTTGCATGTCCACAAGATATGAAGTAAAAGCATTGTCACTCTTTAGCAGATATTGATGGAGAGGGAAGTAAGAAATAATATTCTTTCAACACATTTTTTATTCATTTAAAGAGAAACAAAAGCATGTAAAGGGTAGAGGTAATACAGAATTCCAAAAAAAAAGATAAACAATAAGAAATCACTAGTTAATAAATTACATATTGTCTTCTTAGAAATAGTTGTTCAAGTTACAAAATTAAAACATACAAAGTAGATAGTCAAACAGTGAGAGGGTAAACAGCTGCACATGCATGAATCTTTACATGTATTTCTATAAGAAGTAATATTCTTATTGGACTAGTCTTTAAGGAAATTAAATAACCTCTATATAAATTTTCCAGTTGATCTTTATATTATCTAGAAGAATTTTCAATGTTAACTCCCTTAGTTTTGAGTAGCATGTTATATAGCAAAAATCACTACTCCAAGAATTACTTATCCTAAGCCACCCTCAATTTCTTAAAATATAATGATCTTAAATATTCCTAGTGATGATTTGAAAAGCATTCCTCCAAATTCATATCCAACTGGACTCTTAGAATGTGACCTTATTTGGATATAAGGTCTTTATGGGTAGGATTAAGATAATAATATACTGGATTAGAATGGTCCCTAAATTCACTTGGAGTTTCTCTGCAGAGATAACAGAGCACACAGAGAAAACAGCAGAGAAGAGCAGGTGAAAGGCAGATGCTAGGCTGAAGGGGATGCTAAACAATTGCTGCATAATCCCAAGAAACTAGGAGAGCAGATCCAGTGAATTCTCTCTCAGAGACACCAAAAGGACCATCCCTGATAGTACATCGCTGTTGGAGCTGTAGTTTCCAGAACTGTGAGAGAGTATATTACTGTTGCATTCCACCAGATTTGTAATAATTTGTTATGGCAGCCCTGGGAAACCAATGCACATGTAACAGAATCCATACAAGCATTAAGCATGACTAGCAGATAACATCACATCAGGAATGTAAAACTACCCAACAAATTTTATTACTTTTATTATCTTTTAAACTTTAATGTGAACTACATTTAGAACTTCAAGTTTTCTAAACTCCAGAACTCAGAGAATGTCTGAAATAGATTTATTTTTATAAATGTCTTTTAAAATAAATGACTTAGAGAAGATTTACTTGTGGGGTGCTGATGAATGCTTGAAAGACTTCTAGACTAGGAAGGTATGGTGATCTTCAACAATGCCATGGACCTGGCATGAGCACCTTGTCTAGGTGGACTCTCTCCTGAACTAGGAACCCTTTTTGGAAGTTACTTCTGCCTAGATGTGATGCACTGGCTCCTCTATTTCTCCACATTCTTGATATTATTTACTTGAATAGGTTAGGAAGGCGGCATCAAGGAGAGAAATAAAAAAAAAATGAATGAGCATATGTCCAACATAACATCTAGGAAAGTTACTCTTCAAACCAATTCTTTCATGAGTCTTTTTTTTTTTTTGAGGTGATTTTTTTTAATGATTCTTCATTTTTTAAATTTATTTAAAGAGAAACAAAAGAACCTTGGTGTGAATATCCTTCCTATGCGTCTTTTCTCTGGAGCAGTATTCATTAACTTCTGTCTGCGTTCTCGCTCACCTAAGTGCATGCCACCACTCCATGGAAGATTCCATGGATATGGACATGAGGCCCCAGAACTATCTTTTTGGTCAGCTTAGGGGCTGGTGGGAAGGATGAATTACACATTGTTGAGGTAGAGGTTATGAATGTCAAAGGCAGTCCAATTTAACACTGGCAACTTTGAAAATGTCTGTACAGCCAACGGTTCCCCTTGGGAGCTTTGAAATTATACCACCTTTTGTCTTAAGCTTGAGGTGTGGCCTAGGGCTTGTGCATATTAGTGGACAGAACTTAGTGGTTACCTTAAAATGGTGGTACAGTAGAATGCAGCAACTGGCATGTAGAGAGTTGCATGGAGGGAACTGACAAGAGTGTAAGAGATCTGTCAACACACGAGAGACCCAAAGAAGAGGCCTGGATCCCATGGCAATATCATGGCAAAGTCTTGTGCAAGTCTGTATCAAGGAACTGCACTGAGAAGGCCCAAAGTAATGATGATGATGATGATGATGATGATGATGATTTTGATCACGATTGTAAGGAAATGGAAGAGAAAATTCCCGGGAAAAAAGCTCCAATTCTTGAATACCAAAAAATGACTACAGCAAAACTGAAAAGAAATTGTGGAACATTATTCCAAGAGGTCTGGACAGAGTCATTTGGAATTGAACACAGTGGGAAAGCATTTTGCATTTATTCCATGTAATAAAAGTGCTGTGTGTTGCACACCAAATGTCAGATGCCACTTTGACACCAACCACAAAAGTATTGCCAAAGTTGATGAAACTGAAGAAAAGTGTTTTTTAAATGGAAATTGAGGAAATATTCCCAGCATCTTAGTTTTTGCAACTATTTAAAACAAATCATCTGGCAGTTTTCAAATTTCACTGTATGCAGCAAAACATGTAACTGTCTGATGGAGGTTTTTATCAAAGTGGCCATATTGTCTGAGAGAAATTCCCTTTGTCATGATTTCCCAAACAAGTATAAAATTATACAATGCAACTATGAGATGCCACTTAGAAATACTATAAGCTGGGTGTGGTGGTACATACCTGTAACCCCAATACTCAGGAGGATGGTTGCAAGTTTGAGAGCAGCCTGGGCTCCAGAATGAGCTCAAGGTCAGCCTGAACTACATAGTAAGACACTGTCTCAAAAAGACCAAAAGAGAAATACTGTAAAAATAAGTTTTGTTCATCACAAGTGATGTTAGCAACACAACACTGATTTACAAAAGGCAAGCTGTTAATTCCATGTGATTGAATAAAAGCACAAATGTGAGTAATGCAAAGGTAGCAGTAATTTTGTGTTGTGCTAGTAGTGACATCGTGAGAGAGGAGCTCTTGAAACTGTTGTCTGCCTTGAACACAGGGATACATATCTATAGTGCTGTATGGAGGATTTTTTGTCACAAGAAATTTTATGCTTCAATGAACAAAAAACTGCACAAAGTACAGGGAAAATAGGATGACTTATAATATAAAAACATTTGAGACACAATCATTGAGAGGAAACTGTATATTTTTTGAAAAACTTTGAAATTGGGCAACTGAAATATTTTCTGAATAGAAATGCATTTAGATAAGTTGTGCAAATATTGGCAGTGTGAGAAGCTGAAAGAAACCACATATGTATGAGCATATAAAATAGTTAAGATAATTATGCTACTGATTTCTCTGAGTTCACTGAAGAGAAAGATGTGCTGGTATTGATCAAACAATTGAATGCACATGTCTTGTGCTCTGGGTGATGATTTGGGAATGACAGTATGCAACATATGTATGATTGTTGCCCTCTGATTGACATATTTTAAAATTTTGTTTTGGGGTTTTTTTTCCTTTCCTTTTTCTCCCTGAAATAAAATGGATTTGGAAATAAATAAATAAAATTGCATTTAGAAAAAAAAAGAGAAACAAAAGCGTGTAAAGGGTAGAGGTAATACAGAATTCCAAAAAAAAAGATAAACAATAAGAAATCACTAGTTAATAAATTACATATTGTCCTCTTAGAAATACTTGTTCAAGTTAGAAAATTAAAGCATACAAAGTAGATAGTCAAACAGTGAGAGTGTAAACAGCTATGCATGCATGAATCTCTGAACGTATTTCTATACTTTCTGTATTAGACGGAAAAATAAAACTTAGCAAAACAAAACAAAACAAATTCCTATAAAAACATGAAATCAAAAAGTCATATAAAACCACAGTACAAGGTGATGTACAATGGTTACTGCGTTGTTTCTTATTATCTTCAGTAGAATGTCTATATCATCAGGCATAATTGAATATAGCAGTATAATTGAGTAAAGCAGTAAATAACAATATTAGTAAAAATAAAACATTGTAGACAGTATAAAACTTCAAAGGCAGGTAATAATCAAACCATAGTGGATATTCTAGTGAATCTTGTCATCTTAAGTGCAGTTGCCTATACTCTCAGACTTGATAACTCCTTTGAATAAAATCTATCAATACAAAACAGTGATCCAACAAACCAGATTCGATTACCATCAAGTCATCATAAAACAGTGTAGGTTTTACAAAGCCTTAGATTAAGTTAATAGGAAATTAAGGATAATTACTGTACTGTATCCTGTTATTTTTGGGATTACTGTCTGTGCCCTCAAATCTAGTACAGGTAGAATGACTGGAACAGAATATAATATATCTAAGCAGAGTAGTGTGAGTAATGTGTGTTTTAAATCCTGGTGCACTATTAACAATATAGTGTATCAAGGCCATCTATGTTAGAGTTTCTATTTATCCTTCTCTGCCTCATTTCTGCTATGCTATTTTTCTGCCTTTGTTTGTCTAGTTTTCTCCTTCATTCTATTTCCTACCCCACTCATTGAGGCCTTTCTGCCACTGTTCCTAAAATCCTAGTTTTTTTTTTCTCTCTCTCTAGAATGTCCTTCAGTATTCTCCGAAGGGGTGGATTGCTGGTCACAAACTCTCCCAGTTCCTCTTTGTCGTGGAAGCATCTTATTTCTCCATTAATTTCTAGTGACAGTTTTGCAGTATATCAATCTGGGTGGGAGGTTATTTTCTTTTAGGTCTTGAAAGACTTCACTCCAAGCTGTTCTTGATCTGATGGTCTGTGTCAAGAAGTCAGCCATGATTCTGATGGGCTTACCTTTATAGGTAATCTGTTTCTTTTCTCTGATGGCTTTTAATATTCTGTTTTTATATTGAATTTCTGGTGTCTTGATTATTATATGTCTGGGTGTAGCTCTGCTTTGGTTGTAGGTGGCTGGAGTTCTGCATGCCTCATGTAACCAAATGTCATTTTCTTTTCCCATGCTTGGGAAGTTTTCCTTAATTATTTCCATGTATAGCCTTTGTAATTTGCCTGTATGTATTCCTGCTTCTTCATTTATGTTTCTTGTTCTTAAATTGTAGATTCTCTTGTCATCTTCTAGCTTTTGTATTGTTACTGCATATTTCCTTGCTATTTTTAAGAGATTTCTCCTTTTATGGTCACACACTGGAAACTTGTCTTCAAGTTTTGATAGTCTATCCTTAGTTTCTTTTAAGGTGTTTTGCCTGCTTTCAATGGAGTTTTTAATTTCCTGGTAGTCTCGTTGAATCTGCTTCATGTATTCTATATTTTCTTTATATTCTTTATCGAGTGTTTCTTCTGTCTGTATCATCCTGAGAGATGCTTCCTGAGAACATTTCTTTTATTACTCTACTCATATCCTGCTTTACCTAATATTTCAGTTTTGAGCTCGTCTACAAAGTCCTTAAGATATCTCTTAATGTCCATTGAAGTGATGTCTGATGTTGTGTGCTTGCTGACCTCAGTCTCCCTTGTTTTCCCTTCTCCTGGATCAGTGCTATCAGGGTTCTGGGCTCCTTCTGCCTCTCTCTCCTGTCATGGCCCTGGCTTCCTCCACACAGGTTACAGTGCGGGTCCCAGCCCCCTTCCCTGTTGGTCACGTTTCCTCTGAAGCATGCTGGTGAGGGACCTATGCCCTCTCCTGCTGGCTCTTGTCACTGAGGTATAAGCAGTGGCTGCATATGCCTGCCCCTCCCCACCAGGCCAGCCAAACTTCAGGTGCCTTCACCTGGTTAGTGTGTGCTAGGCACAAGGAATTGATTTGGGATGGGTCATTGGGTCCCGGCCAGGGGCGTGGCCCAGTCCAAGCAAATCCCAGGAGTCTACTCTGGGGAGGGAGTAACCAACTGAAGTCACTGTCACTCCCAGTTCAGGCTCCTCCTGCCCAATTCCAACATGTTGCCCATTTGGTCGCGCCCTTCCCATAGCGGGCATCTCATTCTCAACACTGACCGTGGATTAATGAAGGTCCCTTCACTGGCTCCGCTCTCCATTGGGCTTACCAACCCCTGACTTCAGCGCTACTGTGCTTCCTGTGAGAGGTGGTGGGAATGAGTTTGGGCAGCTCTGTCTGCCAACGTGGATTCAAGCTAGTGCAAACTTGGCGAGTCACTGTGAAAACGCTGTGTCCCATAATTTTTAGCTGTTTCAGCTGTAGTCCGATAGTATCTGATGAGATTTTTTTTGTTTTAATTTCTTCCTGTGTCAAGAGGATCCATCTCCCTCTGTCTGGGTCTCTCCAGGGTGTTTTATTCTGGCATTTGAGTTGTTTCTCCTGGGAGGCTTTGTATTTTGTTGCTCACTGGTCGGCCATCTTGTCTTCTTCCTCCTTTCATGAGTCTTTGACTTTCAGGGTAAAATTGGTTAGGGTTACATACATAAGTGTTTCCAAGATTGGCTTCCTGTCTTCCCAGGAGTTCTGATTTCTATGTCTTTTGAGAAACTCCTCTTTAGCCAAAAAGGTCACTTGCAGAAACCCTTAGTTCAGTAAAGAGGTCCTATGGTTTACTGAAAACAAAGGATAACAAGCTGGCCTTGCGCATGCAGTAAGTTTCAGTGTCACAAGCAGGGGTGTAGTTTTCCCTAATATAGAATAGGAGCTAATAGTTTATAGTTCAATCATGCTAGTTCACAGAAATTCATATATATTATTTTAGCCACTATCAAAAGTGCCACACAACGTGTAGATAATGTAATAGAACCATGTATGTAATTTATCCCACTTTTTCAATATACCACCAGTATAATTTCTTTCCTTTCTAAGCTAATACTGACATTATGAGAAAATGGAAGAATATATTTGAATACCATTTATATTAGATTTTCTGTTATTAAGCATGTTGGTACAGTTTGTATTAGTTCTCTTTCTTAGCTCAGTATGTCAGCTTATATTTCAGTGTTTGCATTTAAGAGAAAGGTTAAGTAAGTAGCCTAAAGTCACAATGAAAATTAATGAAAGCACTGAGATTAGCTCTAATTGTATTTAACTTTGTTTCACTGTGCACAATGTTTTCTCCAAATCAACTAAACCAAACTGGTAATTACTGAGAGGAAGGTGAGCTGACCAAATTTCTGGAAAATTTAGAAGCTTATTTTTATATAAGCTACCAGTGAGGCAGTGAAATACACATTTTGAGTTTTCGTTTGGGAAGGAAGGCATAACTTCATCATTTCTTCTCAAGCCACTCAGTTTCAAAAAGATGACAGATGCTTAACCTTTTCCTTTCTATGACGGCAGGATTGGACTAGACAAGAAGGTCATCTTCATGAGGGCAGGCATTTTCCTGTTTTGTTCACTACCATGTTTTCAGAATACAGCACCAACAAAAATATGGAGATATATGAGTTTATTATGCATTCATTCATTCCCACAAAATTTGACTTACTTGGAAATATGCTAGTCCTAGGGCTAATGTTCAAAAAGAAATATTTTCTAGGGCATCATTCCCCTTTTTCCATCTACCAAATGTCAAAAAATTGTGTATATTTCAATGTCAGAAAACAATTGCCCTCCTATCCTTTTGTAGATATACAGTATGCCCTCCAAAATTATTATGCCAGCTTCTGTATCTCTCTAGATTTTAATTTCACTATTCTTAAGTCTCATAAAGAATGTAAGGAACATATCTTTCTTGACAAGAAAGAAATGCCTGATGAATAAATGAAATTCCATGTCATTTTTGGTTTCAGGAGAACCAGTGAAAAAAGAAGTCTGGGTAGAAAATATATATAAAATTTGTATTCTGGCTTCTCTTGAAAGATCTGAAGATCCTGCTATATTCAGCATGGATTCCTTCAGGGTAGCAGCTGATTAGGTGTGAAACTAAGAAACGTTCTTGATGTGAGGCTGGTACTCTCATTTTGCCACAGTCCCTTTGGGTCATTTCTCTTACCCTGAACTGGAGTGAGAAACTTAATTGCTTAGTTCTTTTTCTAGTGTTGGAATAATTGTTTTTCTTATTAATCACATTTTCTTCTTATGACACAGGGAAATTTCCTTAGATGCACTTTTTAAATATTTAATTTAATGTTTTCCAGATTTTGATCTTTTCTCTTATAATACACACTATATAATTTAGTTTAATTGTTCAAAAAGTTGCTAAATTTTAGTTTAAAAATATGCATTTTTAATGACGTGGTAACTGCACATATTTATATGTATGAGGTATGATTAAACAATATGGGGAATATTTATATTAAAAATTTTATTACAATAAAAAAATTGTCATTAATCTCCCTTAAAATACTCCCTTTTGCTGCATACATCGTCATTCTTGTCCCTTCCTGAAGTGGTCCTGGAAGTTCTTTCTGGTGAATATTTTTAGTTGTGTTGTCATGGCTGCCTTGATGTCCTGAATCAATTCAAAACGTTAATCACTCATGGTCATTTTGACTTTGCAGAAGAACCGGAAGTCACATGCGTGGCAGATCTGGTGAATAAGCAGATAAAGCCCCACAATGATTTTAAATGCGCCTGCCTGTGGACAGCACTTGGCTGCATCTCAGAAAGACACTCAGATAGGAGGACGCCCAGACGTGCTCCAGAAAGAGGTAAGAATGGTGGGATCAGTGTGTTTGAAGAAGAGGGTGTGATTTGAGGGAAACTGTGGCAAGGTTTTTTTATAATAACTTTTCTTTTTAAATTTAAACACTCACCACACTTTTTGATCAGCCCTTGTATAGAATGTATAATGGTCAGATCGTGGTGACTGCCATGTCGTCACCAAAGATATTTATAATTACCTTGACTTGGAAGCTCTCAAAAATCTCCTTATTAGCTATTTTGAAATATAGGGGAAAAAATGACAATTTTATCTGATAACTCCTCTGCTTTACACTTGAAGCCCTTTCCTTCATGGTCCTAGTCTGCCTCCCCGCACTGATCATGCCTATTTTTAGTTCGGTACAGGATCAGTTCATTAGGTTCCCCATCTCAGTACATTGTAGGACCCCCAACCTTTACTATGAAACCTTCTTTATCTTGATTCCTACTCATGTATGAATTACTTTTTATTTTTTAAATTTTAGATTGTGTAGCTTATTAGATATTATTTACCAAAATATTTCTTCAATCTCACCAGTGGCAGGTAATCAGTTCAGTGTATCTTTCTAGTACATATACAACACATATAAAATTTTTTACAGAACTACCATACCCCGAACACCATCTATAATGGTGTTTATATCTCTTATTTGTTGTTCATATAGATGTAACACTTACTTTTCATCCTTGGATGTAACAAAATTTACTAAATTCTCTGTCATTGTACATTCCTGTTTTTAACAATTTAGACATTATAAAACAGTTTCTCAAGCAACATGCTTGTATATCCATGTCTGTAAGTTACTAAGTAATTACCCTAAGATACTTCCTTAGGATAAAGTCCTAAGGATGAAATTGCAAGCCGTAAGACACCAGGAATTTTAAACTTAAGGTGTATCTGTTATACCTGCTCCCACACAAATTCCTCTGTATAGTTGCTGCCCAAACTACAGCTCTCCACACAGGCCGAGGCAGCCACGATGCCCGAGTGCACACTCTTGCCCAGTCTGTCTGCTTTCAGGTGGTTGAGCAGCTGTGGCAAACCTGGAATTCATTCTCTTGGCACCACAGGGACAACCTGGAATATCCTTTTCTTGAGGAATACTTTTACCAGAAATTCAGATGGGCTTGACACCTGAGCTGTATCTGAGAATCTGCTCTGTTCCTGGGCCATCTGAGTTTTAAACTTTTGATTCATGCTTGGCCATGGAATCCCATTCTTCTTCAGGTGCTTCACTTATGCTTTCTAAAGTCCCAGAATTATCCTCCTTTTCTATAACTTCAGGTATAATTTCATCTTCTGTTTCTATTACAATTTCAAATTCTGAAAAAAAAAACATAACAAGTTTTGACCTGGAACCGTATGATGCAAATGAACTGGTGTGCGAGTCTGCTTACGTACTGATCTCCAGTCTATTACCTGCTGCTCCGTACAGCAGTAATGTGCCTGGTGGCATCTGGAGCATGTTCTGGAGCTAAACAGCCACATACCCTGCAGAGGTGAGTGCTGGGCTTAAACTGGAGACATACAGAAACTGGAGACATACAGATTCTCCCGCATCTGGGGACAGTTCTCAGAAGGTGGCTCAAATGAGTAAAACTCATTGTTTCTAGGTAGCTGAGTCCTAAAAACTCGGGGGCCTGCACAGAACGTTGGTTCACAAAGGCAGAAAAGGAAGAGGCTGTTGGGGAAAACTTTGAGGCAGCAAGGACACCTGCCCAGGAAAGCGTGGGGGTGGGGGTTGGGGAGAGGGCGACCTGCAGGGCCAGGGTGACCCGCAATGGGAGCTCACCAGGGCTGCAGCCTGGCAGCCTGGCTGTGCTCAGCCACGCCTGACTCCCGTCCAGCTTAAGGGACTGCACCCTGCCCAACCCCCAAGCCGGTGCCTCCTTGGCAAAGCCCAGCTCTCTGAACTACTGTTTTAGAGGTAAATAAAGTCTCACTGCTGCAAACCCATATTTCATAAGTAGTCTAGCTCTTGGTGACCTTCTCAAACTTTTTATTTTCTAAATTGTTAATTTTTTTTAACAGTTGTTGGGAATCATGTAATTCATAACCTCTGGCTTACTTCCCTGAGCTCTGTCTTTAGAAAGATACCAAGAACATTTCAAGCCAGAGATCTTATTTTTTAACTTCTGATTCTCCATTATGCTTCCCTAAGAAAAATACAGACATTTTAGGGCTCATAGGTATTCATTACTTGTGATAAAACTGACTGAAGTGTGAGGATTAAGAAAAACTCTTAGAAAATTTCTTCATGGATATTTATACCTCCTGTGCTGCCAACATAACACTTTTTTTCTTTTCCCTGAGGGAACTGAAGTGTGAATAACTGTGATGTTCAATATTCATTGTCAACTTGATTAGCCTGAGAAATATCTAGAAGGTTGGTCAAAGGCAGTGTGGGTGTGTCTGGTTAGGTCATGGGGTCATGAAGTTGGAGACTGAATCTGGTTTCTGCCCCTTCCACTCTGGCTTTCTCTCTGTGCTTCCTGTTGCTGTGATCTGAAGAGTTTCCCTCACCAAACCCTTCACCATGATAGTTTTGTTTCACTCCAGGCCTTAAACAATGGAGCCTGCTGACCATGGACTGAGCCTCTGAACTGGTGAGCCAAAGTAAACCTTTTTTGCTTTATGTTGTGTGTGTGAGGTATTTTGTCACATTGACAAAAAAACCTTCCTACCATGATAACTTTATGATTAGTTAAGATAGCTAGCCAAATGTCACACTGCCTTTTGAGTAATAGCTGTCTACGGTGCCCTGCGGGAGCATATATGACATATGCAAGTGCTGGGTTTTGTCTGGAGATCTTGCTAGCTTTACAAGGATATTGTCCTTGTTTATGTGGAAAGCATTTATGGTTTCATTTAAGATCAAACATTAAAATAAGTCCTTTACTTGCGTTAGGGACCTAGTTAAGATTTAGCTATTTGGATGACCAATTAATATGTTTTCCAAACTGAGGCCCTTTTAGAAGAAAAGATGACAATAATTAGATGAAATATCAAGAAAACAAGTGTAAACTAGATCTCTGGATAAAACTAAATGAGTGGTGGCAAATCTATGGCTCATGTGCCACAGCTGCTGTTTTTTATCATTGAAAGCCATCACCGAACTATACACAAGCTACCACAGAAAAGGACCAACAGCACATAATATTTTCATGTTCTTCTATAAGGCCATTCCTGTGACCTGAGAAACATAAAGAAAGTCAAAGAACTGCTTTTTTGTTGTTTCTATATAACTATGATTGGCTGCTTCTAAATGCTTCTCTCTCTCTGTCTAATTTTCAAATTTTTTGCTTTGTGAGACAGGTTCTTGTTACATAACCCAGACTGGTCTTGACTTAGGGATCCTTCTGCCTCAGCCTTTGAAAATTAAAGTAACATTTTCATGAAAAGAGTAAATAATAATTGAATAACATTATAGGTTACCATTATTGAACAAAAAATAAGGATGAAAAAGCAAAGATTTAGCAACATATTCTTATCAATATATTTCTTTTCAATTTTTTATTAAGACATGTTTATAATTCATAATAGTTATTATATTCCACCTAGGGAATGTGTACACATATGCATATCACATCCTGAATATTTTTACTTTCCCATTTTGTCTCTTCCTTTCTTTCCTTCCCCACATCTACCTCCCTTCTGCTCTAATTATTGCAAAGTGAGAGGGTGCGTATCCAAGAGTAGAATTTAAACACTGACATGATAAAACACATGCTGGTCATTGTTTCAGAAGATACGTTCTATCATATTAATAAAACTTTCTATCCTAATTGATTAGGATGGATTTTTTGAAGAGAATAACTAGTGTTTTTCCTCTTTAGCAGGGTGGTATTTGTTCTGGTTTCACTCCGCAGCGCCTTAATTAATGGTCAGCTTCAGTGGGCACGCCCAGCTCGGCACCGAGGGCCCAGCTCGGCACCGAGGGTGATGCTGGAGTGGCATAGGAGGAGGGGAGGAGGGGACGGTGCATGCTGCTGATTCTGAAAAATCTGCTTCTGGACAGTTTTTCTTCAAAGGAGCTTTGGCTGCTATCTGCCTGCGGCGAGAGAGCTTCTGTTCTCTTCTTCATCCTGGGCATCGTTTCCTGGCTTCCAGTGCGTATCTTTCAGCCTTCGGACACAGACCCTTCACCATGCTGGCACAGGCTTTCTAGCTCCCACCACTGGTCCTTGAGCCTTTCTGGTGAGGAACTTTGATACAAACTTGCACAGGACACTGCCTTGGATTCCAAGCCCTTGACCGAATGCTTTAAGTCTTGAGTGCACAGACAGATGTTTTCTGCTTCTACTTGTGACTCAAGTAAGTGTTGATTAATACAAATGTGGTGCCGGGAGTGACCTCAGAGAAACAGAATTTTAAAGACAGTTTTAAATCATCTTAGGGGTTCTTGAGCTGGGTCTTTAATTTGATGAAACCTAAAGATACCATGGTCCCTCCATCTAATACTGTGGGGAATACTGGTAGCTGTGGTGTGAATTGTTGAACATGATACATAAGGTAGATTCATTTGATTATCCCAACTCACTACTTGTGAGGTGCAAGGAATTTAGGGACTTTGTGTATGAACCTTTCAAAAAAACTTTTTTGGCAGAGTGGGAAATACGATGATGCTGGCTGGTTGGTTGTAACATCTCTGGTTAAATTAGTGATAGAAACCAATGAGCTCAAAACATCCACAGTAAACTGAAACCTTCTGACTATAAGGACAAATTAATGAAGTAAAATAAGGAGCTCAAATATACAAATTGTCAGCTGCAGACACACATGAAAACTTTAAAAGTTTCTAAGTGTGTCCTAAAAGAAAGTTTTTCTTTTTGCTGCGGGGCCGAGATCACGGAAAACCAAACACAGGCCCTCATAATTCTGTTAGCTGAAATACAGGTAAGTTTAGCACTCAGCCTTGGAAGAGATCTGAAGTGGACATGAGGCCATTAATTGGAAAAGAATGAGACCCTGTAAATTGGAGTGGCTGAAGATGTTGACCTCTCAGACTTTAATGAGACTATTTTGCCAGAGAAGGAGATTTCCCCATACCAGTGGGGGAGGCCTGTCATCAGAGGAGCTCAGGATGATGACTGTGGTACATTTTGGGGGAGCCCTGGTCCTTACTTTGCGCTTCTCTTCCTGGCTCCTGTACTGAACCCTCAGACTACAGATCCTTCACCCTGCTGGCACAGACTTTCTAGCTTCCACCATTGACCTTTGGGCCTTGCCAGTGCGGATCTGTGAAACACACTTGCATGAGATATTGTTGTGGACTCTAGTTTTCCAGTTAGACTCAGGGGGACCTTGTCATGGGCTCTAGGACATCAGCTGGACTCATGCAGGACATTGTCATGGGATCCAGGCCCTCAGCTGAGTTATTTGGGTGTTATGTGTGGACAGACTTCCTACACTCTTTCTTTTGTATTTGACTGTTTGGGAGACTGTTATAAAATAATACTAAAAATTATGTATCCTGCATATAATTGTTTTTCTTGCACACCCTAACTATAACAAGCAATGATCCCTAAAATTTTCCAAATAGAGGCTTGTCTTTGAACCTGTCACCTTGCTGAAATCTCTTCTGAGTTCTTGCAGTTTTTCTCTAAATTGTCTTAGGCTTTCTATCTAGATAATTACATCTACAAAATGTAATTTTTCCTCTGGTTCTCCCAAGATATAATTTTTTGTTTTAAATTTGATGGGGCATCTTTTATAATTCTGAATAGAAATAACAAATACTTGTTACTCTTATTTTATCTGTGACTTAAAAACACTTGGCACCAGTATTTTATATTCCAGGGTGGAATTTCTGTAACTCTTTTGGATGTAAATTTTATTAGATTAAGAAGTAGATTTCTATTATTTATATTTTATAAAAATAAATTTTACTATACTGAAGTTGATCAAGTACCTCTCCTGAATCTAGGATAACTTTTTCTTTTAATAATATATTTTATTTTATCTAGCATTTATTAAACTTGAAAATATGAAATGTTTATATATTCCTTATTCTGTGTGTGTATGTGTGTGTGTGTGTGTGCGTGTGTGTGTGGTGATTGAATACAGGGTCTGGTAGGGCAAGGGCTTTAGGCAAGGGCTCCATCACTGAGCTGTTTTTTATATTTTAAATCAATGCAATGTTAAAGAGTATACTAAACCATATGCTTATCTTTAGAGGGAGAGACATTTAATTTCAATATCTATATGCATATAGATAGGTAGAGAGAGAGATAGATGGATAGATATTTCTATTTCTGTCTCTATTTCTGTCTTTATGGCAGGACAGAAGGGCAACTGTTCATGGCAGCAGAAAACAGTGAAAGGAACAAGACTAAAGCGAGGAGCATGAGAGAAGACCCTTTCTCTCCCTTATGTGTAGGCACAGCCACCCTGTGTAGCACTCACACCCGTAATCCGTAATTGGACCATGAATAAATCACAAATTCTAAAAGCCTGTCCCCTTTAGGGGATATCCAGATTCAAATTGACAATTCTCAAAACAAAAGGTATCTATGTATCTATCTTTCTATCTATCTATCTATCTATCTATCTATCTATCTATCTATCTATGTATCTATCTATAACATTTATCAATGTTTATACATATACATATTTCTGTTCTTATAAATTAATAGGTTATAGAAACTAATTTTTCAAGTTGAGGTCTCCAGAATTATATTGAATAGGGGTGGTAATAGTGGATATCCTTGTCTTGTTCCTGATTTTAGAGTGAAATCTTTCATTTTTGATCATTTGTGATGTTAGTTTGTCATGGATGGCTTTCATTAGGTTCCATCTATTCCAATTTTCTTGAAGGATTTTAAAAAACATGAATTTTTACCAGAGTGAGTATTAGGTTTTGTCAAATACTTTTTTTTTTTTTGCATCTCTTGAGGTTATCACGTGATTTTTTTATTTGACTCTGTGGATATGGTGTATTACATTTATTGATTTGCATGTGTTGAACCATCTCTACATGCTTGGGATGAATCCTACTTGACTAGTAGTTTTCTTTTTTGGTTGGGTTGTTTTGGTATTAGGTGAATACTTCCTTCCAGAAATGCCTTTGGGAGTATTGCTTCTCTTTCAATTTCATTAAAGAGTTTGAGAAGTAGAAGCATTAGATCTTCTTATAGAATTCAGCAGTGATGCCTTCAGAACCTGTGATTTTCTTTGTTGATAAGTTTTTAATTACATCTTTAATTTGATGGACTGATATTAAGTTATTTAGAGTTTTTATATTTTTATTCAACTTTTGTAATTCCTGTGCATCTAGGAAACTGTTCATCTCATCTGTGTTTTCCTCTTATTAAAATTTCTTGAAGTAGGTATAGATGATCTTCTGGATTTCCACAGAATCCATTTTGATTTCACCCTTTTCATTTCTAAATGCATGGATTTGAGTCTTTTCTTTTGTTTGTTCTTTTATAATGTTGGCTATGGTTTTATCACATTTAAAGTCTTTTTTTAGGCTTCCAAAGTATGTGAAACTCAAGTTAATCAGTATTATGCCCCCTAGGGATTGTATAGAAACACATTTTCTTCAAAGTCTTGTGATCTGATGAGGTGAGTAAATGTCTTTTTTATTTTTAGTCATTAAAAAAAATTGCTGTGGATGGAAGTTGTCCTTGACCATGTCAGGTTTTAATTTGTTAAGTCTTGCTTGGTTTGGATAAGGGAGATTGATTCAGCTGAAAGTATTAAGGTAGTTAATCCACTTAATAGAAGGCAGTCCTTCAAGTTTATAATGTGGCTTAGTTTAAAATTCTTAATTTCATTAGCAGACAACAGCCTATTGCTTCTAACATACACATTTATTATTTGTTCATGTACAGTTGCTCTGAGTAGATGGTTTCAGACCTTCTCAGTGATAGATTTCTGCCACATACAGTGCCAGACCATATGATGTGAAGTTTCTCATTGAATCTGTATTTTTCTTCTTCTCTTAACTATTTTTGCTTAATATTGATTTTCCCCCCAAAAAACAGGGTGGTTATCAAGATGGTTAAGGCAACAGTCATAAAAATTAGTACTCTTTTCTATTGTAAACCTGAAGAGTTTTCTAGACAATTTTTAGCAAATGAATCTAATAATGTAGACAGAAAACCAATTTTAGAATAAAATCACTTGTAACTTTTCTTGCTTGTGCAAACTATTTTAATACAGAGAAGATTGTGATGAACTTTTGGATGTTTGGCAACTGATCTTCACCCTAGCATCAATTAAGTAAACCTTTTTGCAAAGGCTAAACATGTTTGCTTTTCTTATTAGCATGACTAAATCTCAAAGTTTCAAGTAGTGAAAAATGAGTCTGACTTTTTATTAAGAGAAGTGATTTGCCTTCATTTTTCCTTGATATGCTATAGCTACCCAATAGAATTTGTTTTCAAAGGGATGGATAGAGGCCTAAATGGAGTTTGTCAGTACTCATGTCCTAGTAGCTTTGACAATCCCTAACATTTATCCTCCCAGAGAATTCCTGGGAATGTAAGTAGTAAAACATTTGATAATTGTTGAATAGTTAATTTACTGAGGAAAAAAATAAGACATAGCATTGGATTATCTACTTCCTCATTTCTTCCTTTGTGCGGATTTTAAGAAACATGAAGATAATATAGAACCTTTCACTATTATGCTGTTAAATTAAAGCATTTTAAGTATCTACAAATGTTAAATGCTCAACTCTTTCCTTTTTCCTTTCTATGTAATATTTCAAAATGTTATACATAATTCACAATTCCTTACAAGAATTCATCTAGGTTCCTGCCAGCATGAAATCATGAATAAATGTGTGCACAGAAGTGAAAACATTAATATAAGCAGATGCACACCAGACATCTATGAAGTTTAATGTGCAAATATTGTAGCTATATTTTTCTGTCTCAACTTAATCACTAGTCAGTCCTTGTGCTATCTAATGGCATCCACTTCTAGAGTTTCCTAATTAGATGCATTGTAAATGAAGTGAGTAGGGTTTTTTTCTTCTATAGGTCTCTTTTCTGCAGTTGCCTAAACAAGTGAAGAACTAAGGACCATCATAGTGTTAGGTAGAGGAGGCAACTAGTCCCTGCCTATGGCCTCTCCGTGGCTGCTTCTGTTGAGTTTTCTGCATCCCTGAGTCTGCAATGTGTGTGATGGATTAGTGTGACTTCATTACCTCCTGAATACAGTATTCTTCTACATCCTTTGCTTCTCAGGGATAGCTGTGAGTCTTGGCAGTGTGAAGAGATTGTGTGGCTGGTTCTCCAACAGTGTATGCATGTGTGGCCTGCTTCAGCCTCTCGTGGTCCCATCTGTTCATGTCTCGCATTCATGGCTTAGTTTTGCACCCTGCCATGGATGGCAGGAGACTCTCATGAGGCCAGGGGCCCTTGGCAGAGATCTCGTGCAGATTTGGATGTTCATCATTATCTGAGATTCATTTTTCCCTTTGTTTCTATCAAAGAATTGAACAGTTTTATTGTCTGGTTTTGTTAATACTTAGCACAATGATGATCTTATATCAAGTGGCCAAAATAAGATAAGATCACAAGATGAAAGTGTAGGAGAAAAAACAATTAAAAACCACATTAAATAATACACATGTTCAGTGCATATGGGCATGGTGACAAACTGTTGGGTAGAGATTTTGCCACTCAGTTGACCTGAGACTTAGAAAAAATAGCGTACTTTTACTATCTTTGTCTATATCAGTAAAACATAAATCATAATCGTACCTGTGTCATAGAGTTGTGGGTCTTACACTAAGGCGCTTGGTGTTAGGAAGAATTGCCCATTCCTTGGCATAACAATGGGCCAATCAAATGATTTCACTATATTTAACAGGACCCTCATAATACTGTGGTTTCATTACTATTCTTTTCACCCTCTTTTATTAATGTTAGTTTAATGCATTACTTATTTACATTAGTTAATACACAAGAAAAATTTCCCTTATGATATAGTGCATTTTAAAATGCAGGACTGTTATACAGCTAGGCAGCACAGTTAAAATTCAGACCCTTATGCCGAAAAATAGCATTTTCTGATAGTCAATGAATTGGGTGTCAAAACTCACTCCTGAGAAAAACTACATGATATTTTTGCATTAATAGAATTTTTATATCCCAGTGTGAGAAAAATTGAAAATATGTGAAACTCTTGAAATAGATAAATTAGTTTGAGTTAAAAATAGCTACCTTCCTCCTCAGCCCCTACAGTCTGGTTTTAAGGGGCTTCATCAAGAGTCCGTGACTAAAAGATTAAAGGCAACTCACAGGTGTGACTGGTGCAAAGCTTTACAAAACCCTACAGTCATGTTAAGGTGCAAGTTATTTCAAACATTAAATTTAAAATAGCTAGTGCTTCTCTCATGTCCAAAGTTGGTGACGATAGCTTTACCTTTTGTTGACTGGATTAAGATTATAATAGCTGCAACAGCAAATTTCCACGTGAATAGCACGTCAAATGCAAATGTTCACTTTTCATGCTTCTGAAGTACAAAAGAGATGATTTTGATGGGCAGATGGCTCTATTTAAAGTGGTGATTTAGGATACAAGGCCTTTTATTAATCTCATAGATCCACGTCTTCAACTCATGAGTTCCAGAACTGGTGCTGCTTATGTCCCTTGAAAAAGGCTGTAATTATCAACAGAGATCATTCTGTCCCCAAAGAAGTGAAAATGACCTCTATAATCTCAAAGAAGTGTTTATGCTCTTTCATAGAACATATTCTAGGAATTTTTATATATGTTTTGTATTTTTATTTACCTAGCAGTCTTTCAGTAATTCTCCCATTGCTATTCCTTAGCAAGATTTTTATTTATTTTGTGGCTTCAACACAATTTAGAAAAGTTCACCCTCAAAGGGTTGCATCTCCTCAACTCATTATGGTATCTGGTTTAAAGCTATGTCCTTACCTAATAAACCAAGGAATACTGTACTTTTGGATTGCTGATTTTATTAAAATTATTTTCCACAAGTATATAAATAACTTGCTGGTTGAAAGCTCTCTGTTATTTAAATTGTCTAAGCATTCTATCTAGAAGTATTTTCTCATCTATTTTTACTAGGTCTTGAAGGAATGTAAGATTACATTTAAAATTTATTAGACTTAGGCATCTTTAACTGAAAGGAAAACACCCAGAAGCTGAGAAGCACTCTCTGTAACAAAATGAAATAAAGAGATTTGCTTAGAATACTGTGGAGAAATAATTTGTCTTTGCCATGAATATGACTAAAATAAATCCTGGTAATAAGGTAATGTACTGATGGTAATAGAGTGGTTGCTAGAAATATGAGTGAAATAAGGCATGGAGAAATAATTTTAAGGCACACAAAAGAAGCTTTATACTATCTATTGCATATGAATAGTGAGATATTTAGATTCAAAATGTTAATTTTATGCTACAATTATGTTGCATATTTATTAAAAATAAGTTCTAACTAAAGCTAACCCACTGTTTATATATCATATTGCTTTAATTACCTTGGGGCCATATCATGTGAATAAATTTTTTTCTTATAATCTTTGTCACTTTAGTAGAAGTCATTGTTCATTCCTCTTTTCTTCTTCTTTGCCTCCCCTCAAAATGAGAGTTGTTAACTTTATAGCTTTATTTATACCCCAGGAAGAAAATGTTCACCATTAAGGAGTTTGAATAAGCAGTTTGATTGCTTTGGGATGTTTAATTTGAAATCAGGTGAATTAGGTAAGAAATGTCCTAAAGAAGATAACGAATATTTTAAGATTACAGAATTTATCTATCACTTTCAAACCAGTCACTCATCCTGGTGCTAGATCTCAGTCTCCAATTTTATTTCTGGAATAGTAATGTTTCTCAGAAAATCTTAGCATTTTAAATGCATAGTAGGAGAAAGGTTTTCGTTGCTACTATGTAACTTCTCATTCTATCTGTATTTTTCTAAAATGATCCTTGATTATGATGAACATCTAGTGCATTTTCTAATCTATTTTTGTGGGAAAAAAATCACTCAATAATTTTATCCAAGATACTCTTCTAGGATCTGGAATATAGAAGTGAAAGATCTAAGTGGGGGTACAGCAGACAACCCTATTTCCTGTTCTGAGCACAGCAGAAAAGTCTGATTAGCATATGGTCAATGCAGTAACACTGGACCTCACGTTTCATGTCTTACACCCACAAACTGCTTACTTTCCACCATTCAAAGCAGAGGTCTTGGCATCCTTTAAGGTTGTTCAGGTGCAGCATTCTGCACAGTCTCTCACCCCCTTCTCTCAATCATAATCACATTAATATACCCTTGACTGAATTCTAGGCTTGAATATTTATGCTTTGTGAAATCATTTTCTATAATAATGACTCCTATCTTCTTAGATACGACTCTATTTCTGTTTGTTTTACAGAAAATTGTTCCAAAATGAAATAATACCTTTAAAATTTATTTTATCAAGGAATAACTTTATTTCTTAGGATAAAACAGAGAACTTTGGGATACAGGGAAACATCATGGCAGAATGAATATCCATGGATGGAAAATGTATTCAAAATAATCGTTCTGTGCTTGTGAACAGTAATGAGTCTCTTTGCCTGACTGAGGAGGGCTGGAGGTCAATGTCATTATAAAATGTTTTAGAAAATAAAAAACATGAAGCACAAAGGATAAACTCTAAAACCGTCACTGGCTCACAGTAGCCATCAGTAATGATTTCTTAAACTAAGTTCTGGGTGTTCTCAGCAACACACTGAAGGGTAAATGAATGGCAAGCAACTAAGGAAATCAAGAGAATGGCAACTGGTAAGTCAGAACAGAATTAAGGAATTAAGAGTGAGGATTGAGCAACAAGTAAGAAATGGGATTTGATTAGCAGCGCAATATTTGTGGATCTGCAAGTTAAGATGAAAACTCAAACAGAACAATTAAAACCTTGATTGATGCATCCCATCCGTGTTTTTGTTTAAATACAACACACAAAACTGCGTTTTCATTTTCCTGTGTAACCAGATGCTATGTTGAACTTTTGTAGTCAGTATTTTTTGTCTTCTTTGTATGAGTCTATTATCTTTGGCTTGTCTGTTCATTTAAGAATTCCTTTGATATATCAGTTCAAGTAAGGTGATTAAAAATAGTGCTCCCACAAAAGACGAGGATTAAGAGAAAGAAATAGAAGAGGAAAAGGAGAAGGAAAAAGAAAGTAATAGGAAGGAATTAGATAAGACAAAGCAAAAGCACTAAAGGGAAATGGTGATTAAATACTGAGATAGTCACCTAAGAAAAGCTGTTTCTTTGGCAGTCTCTAACAGCAAGCCAGTTCATTACTTATAGTAGGTGCAGACTGGAAGTTGAATGAGGTAAATTCTCAAATTCCCTTCTGATCGCTGTGATTAGTCATTAATGTTTTGTTTAATGTCCTGCAATGGAAGGGATCTTAGAAATTTTTATTTCAGAATCTAAATTAAACTCCTATTTGTTAGGGCAGTATCTTTTTTTTTTTTTTTTGGTACTGGGGATCGAACTCATGACCTTGCTCTTGCCAGATGAGAATCATTTGTCCTTTAATTTAGCTTTTTAAAAACTAGCACTTTCAAAAATATGCATACCATGTATTTTAGCAAGTTCTGAATGCAGTATTAATATAATATGTGTATCTAAGACCTTAGTCTGTTTTGAGGCTCAATTTAAATAACAGGAGTACTCACTGAACAGTTCATCAAGTGTCCTTTCAGGAAAGACTGCACAAATTCATCCTTTCCCCAATAGGTCTGTTTTTTTCCCCATAAATTGCTCAAACTAGTCATAAGTTTTGCCTATCTAATTAAAAAATACTGAGTTGCACAATTCATAACAGCTAAGTGAGGAAAACAGCCTAAGTGTCCGTTCACAGATGAAAGGGTAAAGCAAATGTGCTTTATACATACAATAGAATACTAGTCGGGCGTAGAGAAGAGCAAACTGGATGAAATGAAGACTTCAAAAGTTAGATATCACAATGGGATGTGGCAACACACACCAGTAATCCCAGCATTCTGGAAGGTTGAGTTGGAAAATAGAAAGTTTGATCCTAGTAAGAGAACATTAGCAAATTAGCAAAACTCTCCCTGAGACTGAGGAGAGGACAGGGTCCAGAGAGGAACAAAAGGATAAATCTCAGTTAGACATGGGAAATAGCATTTTTATTTTTAGATCTTCTGCCAGCATGGTAAGCATTATTAGTAATAGGGTCTTATAAATTTCAAAATTGCTTAAAGTTAATTTCAAGTGTTTTCATCTCTAAAATTTTTCTGTTAAAAGCATTTGAGGCATATTATTTAAATTGATTTGATTATTTCATAGGTATTCATAAATCCTATCATTATACTTTTGTATACAATTATAAACTGTCAATTTACACTGAAATAAACTTTTAAAAATGAGTCATTGTGAGTACTTCTACTGAATACAGTCATTCCATCTGAAAATAAAACAGGCTCGTGTATTAGGGAAAATCTTAGTATCCCTTTATCCTTTCCTTTCCTGAGCATAATTTGCATCACGATTGCATAATACATCATCTGTGTGTTTTGTATTTCAAAGTGTTAAAGTCTAGTTCATTCTTTAAATGCTGAACTAGGTCTGCTTTGTCTTCCTGAGCCACACAATCCATTTCAATCACAAATACTTGGTAAATGGTTCTGTAAAAGGGTGGAGGGGCTGCTTAAACTGTTTTTGTCTAGTACTAGAATTTTAGTTTCATTAAGAAAATAATGAGTAATTATACAATACTTCAGTGTGGAATATTTTGAAAATTTTTAATTGGGAAATATTTGTCACAAAGAAAGAAATGTGTCAAGTAGGAGAAAGAAAACCCATCAAGGAGTTATGTTATTAAAGGAATATTTTACCAGCCTCAAAACTGTGTGGTTGATCTGGACTTGAGAAGCTAGTATGAGACTTTATGCAGATAAAGACAGTAAAATTTAGAAGAGGAGAAGGAGGAAGAGAAAAAGCAGGAAGAAAAGGAAGAGGAGGAGAAGGAGGAGGAAAAAGAGAAATCAGACTCTACTGTGGCATGATTTTCATTCTTTTGATCAACTCATGAAGGCAATGGAAAATCTATAAGCAATATGTATAAAAAAAGCAGCTGAAAGTTTTGCTCAAATCTATGCCTTACTTCTAGTCTACTGGTTACCTGTTCTGTCAAAAAAAGTCCTACCTCTTGTATCAATGTCATATTTAATACAGCCATGCTCAAATGAAAGTAAAAGTGATAAAAGGTAGATTAACAATCATCTCGTGAAGTCTATATGGTGGGGGTGCAGGCAGATCTGAGTGGAATTTCAGAACTTTTGTGTCGCAGGAAAGAATGACACTTCAAGACAAGGAATATAAATAGGAACTCAGCCTTGTACTCCTAGGAGTGTGAGATTTGCCTGGTTTCTTGCTTTCTGTAACTCTAGTCCAGCCAATGCAATCAACATTTCTTTTAAAAAAAATGTGTGTTAGGTGAATTGGATAGTCATAGCACTATTTCATTGTTGGGTACTCTAGTCACTGTCACTGCCTGGAAAGAAACCTAGAATTCCTGGGACTAGAAAAGACTAATTCTTCTCATATGTGTGCAAAGATTGCAAACAATGTGTGAAATGTATTTGCTCTAGAATGTTGGCCCATTACTTGTAAAATACTTCTTTGTACCTTCTATTTTTCTGCTGAACATGAACTACACCCAGTTTACTGTCTTTGCTATGCAATTTATATTATAAAAAGATAATGCTGGGTATTCTTTAAGGGAAATAGAACTGTGAGCCCATATGTGACAAAATTAGAAAGTACATTAAATTCTCATTAAGAAACTTAAATTGTGAATGAGAGCTGCCTTCCTCAGGGACCTTGCATGGTTTGTCATCACTAATGAGCTTTTATTGACATGCATGTCCTTCGGGGTTGCTCCTTTCTTGCACCAGGCTGGGGACACACTGCAGTTGCTGACTTGTAATTTTGGCTGCTGGCTTTTTCCTTACTCTTATGATAACATTGTACTCTAGTTCTCAGAGATTAATTGTCTTCCTCAGTGAGGAGCAGGAAATCTAAAAGCATAGTTGTTTTATTTACACAACTCATTGCAATATTTGTTGCTAATTGGAGTAAAAAGCAGTCCCTGGAAAGATTGCTTAATAATGAAGCTGATTAGTGACTGTGTGTGCTTGACCTCCACACTCTTAGAAGAATCAAAAGCTGAAGAAATAAACATGTTTAATTTGATCTCCTTTCTAAGTAATCATGGTGCTTGTTCATAGGATGTTGGTCTCCTGTTGGTATTTTAACTGTTCTATAAGATAGATGACTCCTTCTTCATCTCTGCATCTGCAATAATGCTGTTTCCTTTGCAACCAACAGGATGATTCTTGGGTATGTGAGTGCTTCGAATGTGTAAAAACTGTTGGCAATTGTAGCGGGGAGAAAGCGAGAGAGTGAGAGAGAGAGAGAGAGCGAGGAGAAGAGAGAGGGAGAGACACAGAGGCAATGAATGTCTCAGCCAAATGAAAAGAAATGCCTGGCAGAGAAGCATGTTGAAAAGAAAGTAAATAACTACAGGTGCAATGCGCAAAAGAGTACAATTTCCATTGCATGTACACTTGTGGTAATTGCAGTAGCTTGCAGTAGATGGAAAAGATAGAAGTAAATGTCTGCCAGAAAGTTTAGGTTCTTTGGCATGAGGATGAAAAACGGTCTTTTGGGAGAAGATAAAGTTCTTCAAAGACGTTCTGTTCTGAATACCAAACAGGCATCATGGACACATTCCCTTCAAAAGTACTGAGTCTAGGCAGCTGTCAACACAGACGTTTGGGAAGTCAATCCTTCCTGATGAATGATTCATCTCAACTAATGCTGCCCATAATATTCAGCTTTCTTTAGCTGGTATTTGGGAAGGTGAAGTTGAATAAAATTCAAATGCATGTGTTTTAGAAATTTAATTTTTGCCTTGCTATGATGTGGACCTGTGTTCATAACCAAGGCCTAGTCATTAATCCTTTTTGAATTGCACTTGGTTCTCCTATCTTCTGTATTTTAAAATACTTCAAACATCTCACAGAGTTTTATCCTTACTGGGTATGTATAGAATTCTCCAGGGAGAAACCCACTTCAAATGAGGCCACTTGGGGGTGGGGAAAGATTATGTCATTAGAATTCATTTTCTCTGAGCATCTTATATTTATTGATAAATGCATACTATGTTTGGAAGAATCGTATAGTATGTTGTTAGCCCGAGAACATACTAACCCATCACTAAATGAATTTCTAGGCCAACTAGTAGTATTTCCAACCCCTAGCCTGCAAAATGGACAGCCCAACTACTTAAGCTGTTTAGGGGATTTATGTAAAATGGGGATATGTATGTTTTTACTCTTTGCCTTTTGCAATTAATACAGTTAATGCTGTATTTAAAACATTAAATAGTAGCATTAGTTACCCTTTGAGTAACAATGAAAATTGGTAATGCCTTTTGGTATTTTAGTTGTGTTTGTTGTATAAACTGGGATAAATTTTTCTGTTAAAAATGTCCTGAAAGTAAAAATAATTAGAAGAGAACACTGTAGTTTTATATATTTGTAAATGGTGAAACATTCAGTACATAATTAAATCCCCTCATATGAGTAAATCTTTGCAGATGTGTGCTAGGCTTTTGGCTTTATTTTTTTATTTTTTATTTTTTTTGCCTTCGTCTCACTTTGTAGATCAGGCTGGGCTTTGCACGAGCTACATAGTTCAGGCTGGCTTTGAACTAGTGACAATCCTCTTGCCTCAGCCTCCTTGGTGCTAGGATTACAGGTATGTGACACCACACCCAGTCGGACTTTTGACTTTAAAAGCAAACAATTTTCAGTTACTGAGGATTCTTTTTGCATATAATTACTTGGTAGAGGGTCATATATAATTAAATCTGAAAAATTGATGGGTAGTTAGATTACACAACAGTAATATTTGTTGGTTAAAAATAAATATGCACAGAGTAATTTATTTCTTTGAGGCAACAAACATCTTCCAGTGATGCTACTAATGTTGAGAGATAGCTGTATTTTTCCTCTTCTATCCATATTAAGTTATTTTTCAAAATTATCCTTTGAGTCGATTGTATGTCACACACAACTAATGGTATCACATTGTACCACATTGTTTTTATACCAGATAGTTAATGCCACACTTAGTTTTGAGGGTTATTTGCAAATGGGTTGTTGCTTAATAATTAAATTAATTTTCAGAAAGAGTGAAGCCATTGGAAAATTTCAAACTCATTTTCATCATGGCCTTCTAGCCAGCATATAAAGATACCGTTAGGAGGGACCCAGCAATGATGTAGTGTATCACACTTTATACATCTCATTGCTTAAGATTTAGGGTTTAGATTTATTTTTCAAGTATTAAAGTGAAGCTTATTACTAGGGTTTTCTTTTTGACTGTTGAAACATCAAAAGAATGAAAAGTGTCTGTGAATTAAAAACCACATAATCTCCCATGAAAAATAGAATGAAATGTACTTTTATGCACTGTTTTACTCACTTCATGTTTTCTTTAGAAGCTCATGAGTGAATGTGTGGGGAATATGGATGGTGGGAATGTTATGGCATTGGACAGAGCCCTAGATGGATGGTGGGGATGTTATGGTGTTGGACAGAGCCCTAGATGGATGGTGGGGATGTTATGGCGTTGGACAGAGCCCTAGATGGATGGTGGGGATGTTATGGCATTGGACAGAGCCCTAGATGGATGGTGGGGATGTTATGGCATTGGACAGAGCCCTAG